>JANCRA010000091.1:1395053-1660823 GCA_024362935.1 Setophaga petechia | reverse complement strand
CAGCCAGGGCATGCTCAAACAGCACCAGAATCATCAAAAAATAAATCACCAAAATCATAAAAAATCATTAAAAAAATATCACCAAAATCAGCAAAGCAAGCAGAGCAGGATAAAGGGAAAAATCCGCGTGAACCGCGCGCTGCTCCGGCAACAGCGCCTGCGGAGAGAACCAACAGGAACACTGCACCCTGCAGCCAGGGCATGCTCAAACAGCACCAAAATCATCAAAAAATAAATCACCAAAATCATAAAAAATCATTAAAAAAATATCAGCAAAATCAGCAAAATCAGCAAAGCAAGCAGAGCGGGATAAAGGGAAAAATCCGCGTGAACCCGCGCGCTGCTCCAGCAACAGCGCCTGCAGAGAGAACGGGACAGCAACACTGCACCTGGACAGCCAGGGCATGCTCAAATGTCACCAAAATCATCCAAAAAAAATCACCAAAATCATCAAAAAAAAAATCACCAAAATCAGCAAAATCAGCAAAGCAAGCAGAGCGGGATAAAGGGAAAAATCCACGTGAACCGCGCGCTGCTCCGGCAACAGCGCCTGCAGAGAGAACCAACAGGAACACTGCACCCTGCAGCCAGGGCATGCTCAAACATCACCAGAATCATCCAAAAAAAATCACCAAAATGATAAAAAATAAATCGCCAAAATCAGCAAAATCAGCAAAGCAAGCAGAGAAGGATAAAGGGAAAAATCCGCGTGAACTGCGCGCTGCTCCGGGCAACAGCGCCTGCGGAGAGAACCAACAGGAACACTGCACCCTGCAGCCAGGGCATGCTCAAACAGCACCAAAATTATCAAAAAAAATCACCAAAATCATAAAAAATAAATCACCAAAATCACCAAAATCAGCAAAGCAAGCAGAGCAGGATAATGGGAAAAATCCGTGTGAACCGCGCACTGCTCCGGCAACAGCGCCTGCGGAGAGAACCAACAGGAACACTGCACCCTACAGCCAGGGCATGCTCAAACAGCACCAGAATCATCAAAAAAAATCACCAAAATAATAAAAAATAAATCACCAAAATCATAAAAAAAATCACCAAAATCAGCAAAATCAGCAAAACAAGCAGAGCAGGATAAAAGGAAAAATCCACGTGAACCGTGCGCTGCTCAGGCAACAGCGCCTGCGGAGAGAAATAACAGGAACACTGCACCTGGACAGCCAGGGCATGCTCAAACATCACCAGAATCATAAAAAAAAAAATCACCAAAATCATAAAAAATAAATCACCAAAATCACCAAAATCAGCAAAGCAAGCAGAGCAGGATAAAGGGAAAAATCCGCGTGAACCGCGCGCTGCTCCAGCAACAGCGCCTGCGGAGAGAACCAACAGGAACACTGCACCCTGCAGCCAGGGATGCTCCAAACATCAACACTTCAAGGGAAAAAATCACCAAAATCATCAAAAAAAAATTCACCAAAATCAGCAAAATCAGCAAAGCAAGCAGAGCAGGATAAAGGGAAAAATCCGCGTGAACCGCGCACTGCTCCAGCAACAGCGCCTGCAGAGAGAACGGGACAGGAACACTGCACCCTGCAGCCAGGGCATGCTCAAACAGCACCAAAATCATCAAAAAAAAATCACCAAAATCATAAAAAAAAATTCACCAAAATCAGCAAAATCAGCAAAGCAAGCAGAGAAGGATAAAGGGAAAAATCCGCGTGAACCGCGCGCTGCTCCGGCAACAGCGCCTGCGGAGAGAACCAACAGGAACACTGCACCCTACAGCCAGGGATGCTCCAAACATCACCAAAATTATCCAAAAAAATCACCAAAATCATAAAAAATAAATCACCAAAATCATCAAAAAAAAATCACCAAAATCAGCAAAATCAGCAAAGCAAGCAGAGCGGGATAAAGGGAAAAATCCACGTGAACCGCGCGCTGCTCAGGCAACAGCACCTGCGGAGAGAACGGGACAGCAGCACTGCACCTGGACAGCCAGGGCATGCTCAAATGTCACCAAAATCATCCAAAAAAAAATCACCAAAATCATAAAAAAAAAAATCACCAAAATCACCAAAATCAGCAAAATCAGCAAAGCAAGCAGAGCGGGATAAAGGGAAAAATCCACGTGAACCGCGCGCTGCTCCGGCAACAGCGCCTGCGGAGAGAACCAACAGGAACACTGCACCCTGCAGCCAGGGCATGCTCAAACAGCACCAGAATCATCAAAAAATAAATCACCAAAATCATAAAAAATCATTAAAAAAATATCAGCAAAATCAGCAAAATCAGCAAAGCAAGCAGAGCGGGATAAAGGGAAAAATCCGCGTGAACCACGCGCTGCTCCGGCAACAGCGCCTGCGGAGAGAACCAACAGGAACACTGCACCCTACAGCCAGGGATGCTCCAAACATCACCAGAATCATCAAAAAAAATCACCAAAATCATAAAAAAAATATCACCAAAATCACCAAAATCAGCAAAGCAAACAGAGCAGGATAAAGGGAAAAATCCGCGTGAACCGCGCGCTGCTCCGGGCAACAGCGCCTGCAGAGAGAACCAACAGGAACACTGCACCCTACAGCCAGGGCATGCTCAAACAGCACCAGAATCATAAAAAAAAATCACCAAAATCATAAAAAAATAAATCACCAAAATCACCAAAATCATAAAAAAAAAAAATCACCAAAATCATAAAAAAATAAATCACCAAAATCACCAAAATCATATTAAAAAAAAAATCACCAAAATCATTAAAAAATCACCAAAATAATAAAAATAAAATCACCAAAATCATAAAAGTAAAATCACCAAAATCAGCAAAGCAAGCAGAGCAGGATAAAGAACGCAACAGCCAACACTGCACCCAGACAGCCAGGGGATGCTCCAAACATCAACACTTCAAGGGAAAAAATCACCAAAATCATAAAAAAAAAAATCACCAAAATCATAAAAAATTCACCAAAATATAAAAATAATATCACCAAAATCATTAAAAAAAAAATTCACCAAAATAATTTTTAAAAAAATCACCAAAATCATAAAAAAATCACCAAAATCACAAAAAATTTCACCAAAATCATAAAAAAAAAAAACAAAACAACAAAATCATAAAAAAAAAAAATCACCCAAATCACCAAAATCAGCAAAGCAAGCAGAGAAGCACAAAAGGAAAAATGCACACATAAAAAGGAAAAAACATGCAGAGTATTTTCTATTTTTTAGCTCTAAATTTTAATTTTAGCACTGCACAGCGGGCAGGTTGAGAGGAGTTTTCTATATCTAAGGATTCTCATTTATAGTTTTTAAACGATGAAAAATGCACAGATAAAAAGAGGAAAAACATGCAGAGTATTTTTTATTTTTTAGCTCTAAATTTTAATATTTGCACTGCACAGTGGGGAGGTTGAGGGGGGTTTTCTATATCTAAGGATTCTCATTCATTTAAAATTATCTTTTTAAAAGATAAATGTCAGGGATTAAATTAGCAAAGTTTTTTAGAGGAAATGCTCCTCTCTCTCTAAAAATCTCATTTATAGCATGAAAATCTCATAGGGTATATAGAAAAAGATTGCCAAGAATTTGGGGAAAAAAGTAGCCAAATATTATATATAAATATAATAGATATATATTTAAAAATATAAATAAAACCTCACAGATTGCCAAGGTTTTGGGGAAAGTGTATCCAGACATTATATATAAATATTATGTGTATATATATATATATACACATAATATTTTTATATATATATATATATTTATATTTTTTAATATTTATTTATATATATATATATATATATATATATTTAATATTTTTATATATATGTATAAAACTTCATAGATTGCCAAGCATTTGTGGAAAACCTATCCAGATATTATGTGCATATATATATATATATATATATATATATATATATATATATATATATATATATATATATATATATATATATAATATATATATAAAACTTCATAGATTGCCAAGTAATTGGGAAAAATGTAGCCAAATATTATATATAAATATAATATATAGATATTTAAAATATATCTATGAAACCTCATGGATTGCCAAGCATTTGGGGAAAATGTATCCAGACATTATATATAAATATAATATATAAATATTTAAATATATAAATATAATATATAGATATTTAAAATATATCTATAAAATCTCACAGATTGCAAAGCATTTGGGAAAAATTTATCCAGACATTATATATAAATAGAATATATAGATATTTAAATATATGGATATTTAAATATATAGATATTTAAAATATATCTATAATATCTTACAGATTTTCAAGCATTATATAAAAATATTTTTATTTATATATGTATGTATGCATATATATATATTATATATATTATATATATATATATATATATATATATATATATATATAAAATCTCACAAATTGTCAAGCATTTGGGAAAAAAAATAGCTAAACATTATATATAAAATAATAATAGATATATATTTAAAAAAATATAAATAAAATCTCAGATTGCCAAGAATTTGGGAAAAATGCAGCCAAACTGACCCTCTGAAAAATTTGCATTTCTATCTCAAACTTTGCTGTTTTTTTCTTCAGAGTGAGATGAAATTTGAAATAAAGAGCTGTACAAAGGGGAGCAACTCATAATATTTAAAATTAATATTTGAGCAACCCAAATATTAATTTAATTAATATTTAATTAAATTTAACTATTGAGAAAGGGACATGAAGTAATTACAGCACTGGACACAGTTAACACAATACTCAGCAGTTAAAATTTAATTTAAAAAAAATTTTAAAAATTTAAAAAAAATTATTAAAACAGCTCAGGAGTTAAAATTTAATTTAATTTAGTGAAATTTCAACATGTAACAGCAGCAGCCTTTGGGTGAGAATAACTCAGGACTGACTGAATGAATGAATGAATGAAAAATGAATGAATGAAAAATGAATGAATGAAAAATGAATGAATGAAAAATGAATGAATGAAAAATGAATGTAAAATGAATGAAAAACCAACAGCCAACCAGGATCAAAAACCAATAAAAACTGCAAAGCAGGATAAACACAAAATAATTCAATTAAAAAAAAAAAAAAGGGGAAAATTTGGATACCTCAGAGAGGATCTAAAAAGCTGCAAAAAGCAAAGCAGCAAAAGTAAATTATTTATTTACACATTATTTATTTTTCACCTGACCTTGTACTCACTGGTGGAAGGATGATGGAGAGGGATTAGAATGGAAATTTTCAGGGTGCAAAAGGGACATTAAAAGGGACATTAAAAGGACATTAAAAGGGACATTAAAAGGGACATTAAAAGGGACATTAAAAGGGACATTAAAAGGACATTAAAAGGGACATTAAAAGGGACACGAGCTCAACTAAAAGTTAAACCCAAAAAATCAGAATGGCAAAGAAAAATCAACAGAGACTCGAGCAGGAGATGCTCACAGAGTGAAATAAATCTGATTTTGTTTTTAAGTGCAGGTTTTTAATGATGGCTTAGAAAGTTTTGTAGTAAAAAATGGTGTTGTAAAGTAAAATATTCACTTATTTTAAGCAAAATAATTAAAATTATTAAGTGCATTAGTGCATTGACAAAACAATTTTAAAGTCTAAGTATTTTTAAATTCCCAAAGCTTTTCCAGGAAATGCAGGAGCAATCCATGTCTAGAACTGCAAGTTGCAGGATGGGACTGGTGTGGAAATTGTTCCAAAATCTAAATTACAAACTCATCACTCCCAATGCAATCCCAGCACATTCAACCTGCCACTGCTGCAATATGGCTTTAATTGAATTTTAAATTAAATTACTGCACATTTTGCTCCCCATGGCATGGGAACAAAGTAGATCAGCCCGTGGTGATGCACTTCTGAAAAGGAACTTTATAATCCATTTATTTCTACTTAACCTGAAATTATTTGCTTTTATTTTTTAATGAAACATTTTGATTTTATGCCTTTCTTAAAAAAAATTTTACTCCAAGTTTTGGATACTTTAAAAACTGGTTGATGTCTATGCTCTCTCCATAATACATTTTTTTCTGGAATATTTATTACCATATACAGAGATTTTTAAGCTTTAAAGTCTTGGTGGAATTATTATTATTATTATTATTATTATTATTATTATTATTATTATTATTATTATTATTATTTTAAGGTATTATTTTAAGGTATTATTTTAAGGTATAACTGCAATCTAAATTTAAAATATAAGAGGGGTCTTTTTTTCTGCTACCAGATGAATAAATAACTAATAGTACTTAATCTAATTTATTTATCTAAGTGCAAATCTAAATAAATATCTACTCTAAAATAGATTAAATACTAAATAGAAATTCAGGTTACTATGTGTGAATCTAAATAAATATCTAATCTAAAACAGATCAAATACTAAATAGGAATTTAGGTTACTATGTGTAAATCTAAATAAATATCTAATCTAAAATAGATTAAATACTAAATAGAAATTTAAGTTACTATGTGTAAATCTAAATAAATATCTAATCTAAAACAGATCAAATACTAAATAGAAATTTAGGTTACTATGTGTGAATCTAAATAAATATCTAATCTAAAACAGATCAAATACTAAATAGAAATTTAGGTTACTATGTGTGAATCTAAATAAATATCTAATCTAAAATAGATTAAATACTAAATAGAAATTTAGGTTACTATGTGTAAGTCTAAATAAATATCTAATCTAAAATAGATCAAATACTAAATAGAAATTTACGTTACTATGTGTAAATCTAAATAAATAGCTAATCTAAAACAGATCAAATACTAAATAGAAATTTAGGTTCCTTAGAGCTTTATCTTTTCTTATAAGGTAAAGTTGGAATATTATTTAAAGACATTATTTGGCCTGGGCCACAGCTTTAGAGATTTAGAGATTAAATTACTTTTTTGAAGAAAAGGATCATTTGGCAATTTTTATATGGCAGATGCAAATTTTTTTATTACCTAGAATTTAGTTTTACAAGGTAAAAAATTAACACTAAAAGTGAATTAATCTTCCTTGGAATTGGTTTTTCCTTAGAAATGTTGAAGTTTCTGTACAGCAGCAGTGTCTTGTCTTGTGGCCAAATCAGGAAGAAAAAGATTGGAAAAAACCTTAAAAAAAATGATTAATTTGTGTTCTGCTCTGCTACAACTGACAGAATTCCCAAATTAGGGAACAACAGCCCAAATTAGGATTTTATGTGATGGGTGCCTGTGCAATATTTGGTGTGGTGCATTTTAAAATTAATAGCTCTAGAAACAACAAAAAAAGCCTCAAGAAACAATTATTGCACATGGAGCAGAGGGAGAAAAGCCAGTGAAATGTGGATGGGAGAGGTTTAATCCCAAAAAAATTAAGAAAACTTCAGACCAAAGCTCTGACCACACTAAAACTGCATTTTCACACACATCCCTGCTGCCATGAAATCTCATTTTTCAACTGGCATAAACAGAGAAAGGATCTCACCAGAATAAAATAAAACCCAAAAAACCTCAAGACAAGCAAACCAAAATTGAAAATTCTGATTTTGAAGGTGAGAGGGCCTTACCTGCTGCATGTTTGTCCCCGAGGGGCTGCTCTGGAGCTCATCCTGGAGGTGCTGGCTCCTCCTGTCCTGCAGCAGCTGCTGCTGGAGCTGCAGGAATTGTTCCCTGGGCACCGCGGCACAGCCGGGCTGCTGGGAGCTCGGGCTATGCATCCCCCTGGGCTGCAGCATCTGCAAAACCCCAGAATCCCAACATCAGCACCTGCAGCATCTGCAAAATCCCAAAATCCCAACATCAGCACCTGCAGCATCTGCAAAATCCCAAATCCCAACATCAGCACCTGGAGCATCTGCAAAATCCCAAAATCCCAACATCAGTGCTTCTTCCCGCTGCTAGGGGTGCTCCAGAGCATCTGGAAAATCCCAAATTCCAAATCCCAACATCAGCACCTGCTCCAGGAACTTCTGCAAAACCCCAAATCCCAACATCAGCACCTGCAGCATCTGCAAAACCCCAAATCCCAACAGCAGCACCTGGAGCATCTGCAAAACCCCAAAATCCCAACATCAGCACCTGCAGCATCTGCAAAATCCCAAAATCCCAACATCAGCACCTGGAGCATCTGCAAAATCCCAAAATCCCAACATCAGCACCTGCAGCATCTGCAAAATCCCAAAATCCCAACATCAGCACCTGGAGTATCTGCAAAACCCCAGAATCCCAACATCAGCACCTGCAGCATCTGCAAAATCCCAAAATCCCAACATCAGCACCTGCAGCATCTGCAAAATCCCAAAATCCCAACATCAGCACCTGCAGCATCTGCAAAATCCCAAAATCCCAACATCAGCACCTGCAGCATCTGCAAAATCCCAAAATCCCAACATCAGCACCTGGAGTATCTGCAAAACCCCAAAATCCCAACATCAGCACCTGCAGCATCTGCAAAACCCCAAAATCCCAACATCAGCACCTGCAGCATCTGCAAAATCCCAAAATCAGCACCTGCAGCATCTGCAAAACCCCAAAATCCCAACATCAGCACCTGGAGCATCTGCAAAACCCCAAAATCCCAACATCAGTGCTTCTTCCTGCTGCTAGGGGTGCTGCAGAGCATCTGGAAAATCCCAAATTCCAAATCCCAACATCAGCACCTGCTCCAGGAACTTCTGCAAAACCCCAGAATCCCAATATCAGCACCTGGAGCATCTGCAAAACCCCAAATCCCAACAGCAGCACCTGCAGCATCTGCAAAACCCCAAAATCCCAACATCAGCACCTGCAGCATCTGCAAAACCCCAAAATCCCAACATCAGCACCTGCAGCATCTGCAAAACCCCAAATCCCAACATCAGCACCTGCAGCATCTGCAAAATCCCAAATCCCAACATCAGTGCTTGTTCCTGCTGCTAGGGGTGCTGCAGAGCATCTGGAAAATCCCAAATTCCAAATCCCAACAGCAGCGCCTGGAGCACCTGCAAAATCCCAAATCCCAATATCAGCACCTGCTCCAGGAGCTTCTGCAAAATCCCAAATCCCAATATCAGCGCCTGGAGCATCTGCAAAACCCCAAATCCCAACATCAGCGCCTGCTCCCGCTGCTCCAGGAGCTTCTGTGAAATCCCAAATCCCAACAGCAGCACCTGGAGCTTCTGCAAAACCTCAAACCCCAAAATCAGCACCAGGACCATCTGCAATAACCCAAATCCCAAAACCAGCACCTGCTCCCTCTGCCAGGGCTGCTCCAGGAGGACCTGAAAAACCCCAAATCCCAACATCAGCACCTGGAGCTTCTGCAAAACCCCAAATCCCAACAGCAGCACCTGAAACATCTGCAAAACCCCAAATCCCAACAGCAGCACCTGAAGCATCTGCAAAATCCCAAAATCCCAGCATCAGCACCTGAAGCATCTGCAAAATCCCAAAATCCCAACATCAGCACCTGGAGCATCTGCAAAATCCCAAAATCCCAACATCAGCACCTGCAGCATCTGCAAAATCCCAAAATCCCAACATCAGTGCTTGTTCCAGCTGCTAGGGTGCTCCAGAGCATCTGGAAAATCCCAAATTCCAAATCCCAACATCAGCACCTGCTCCCGCTGCTCCAGGAGCTTCTGCAAAACCCCAAAATCCCAACAGCAGCACCTGGAGCTTCTGCAAAACCTCAAAATCAGCACCTGCTCCCTCTGCCAGGGCTGCTCCAGGAGCACCTGCAAAACTCCAAATCCCAAAATCAGCAGCAGGACCATCTGCAATAACCCAAATCCCAAAACCAGCACCTGCTCCCTCTGCCAGGGCTGCTCCAGGAGGACCTGAAAAACCCCAAATCCCAACATCAGCACCTGGAGCTTCTGCAAAACCCCAAATCCCAACATCAACACCTGCTCCCTCTGCAAGGGCTACCCAGGTGCATCTGCAAAACCCCAAAATCAGCACCTGGAGCATCTGCAAAACCCCAAATCCCAAATCAGCACCTGCTCTCTTCTCCTAGGGGTGCCCCAGAGTATCTGCAAAACTCCAAAATCCCAACATCAGCATCTGTTCCCTCTGCCAGGGCTACCCAGGAGCATTTGCAAAACCCCAAATCCCAAAATCAGCACCTGCTCCCTCTGCCAAGGCTGCTCCAGGAGGACCTGAAAAACCCCAAATCCCAACAGCAGCACCTGGAACATCTGCAAAACCCCAAATCCCAACATCAGCACCTCCTCCCTCTACTAGGGCTGCTCTAGAGCATCTGGAAAACCCAAAATCCCAAAATCAGCACCTGGAGCATCTGCAATAACCCAAATCCCAACAGCAGCACCTGGAGCATCTGCAATAACCCAAATCCCAACAGCAGCACCTGAAGCTTCTGCAAAACCCCAAATCCCAACAGCAGCACCTGCTCCCTCTGCTCCAGGAGCTTCTGAAAAATCCCAAATCCCAACAGCAGCACCTGGAGCATCTGCAAAACCCCAAATCAGCCCCTGCTCCCTCTGCTAGGGCTGCTCTAGAGCATCTGCAAAACCCCAAATCCCAACATCAGTGCCTGCTCCCTCTGCTAGGGTTGCCCCAAAACATCTGCAAAACCCCAACAGCAGCACCTGCTCCCACTGCTCCAGGAGCATCTGCAAAACTCCAAATCCCAACATCAGCACCTGGAGCATCTGTAAAACCCCAAATCCCAACATCAGCACCTGGAGCATCTGCAAAACCCCAAATCCCAACATCAGCACCTGGAGCTTCTGCAAAACCCCAAAATCCCAACATCAGCACCTGGAGCATCTGCAAAACCCCAAATCCCAACATCAGCACCTGGAGCATCTGCAAAACCCCAAAATCCCAACATCAGTGCTTGTTCCCGCTGCTGCAGAGCATCTGGAAAATCCCAAATTCCAAATCCCAACATCAGCGCCTGCTCCTGCTGCTCCAGGAGCTTCTGCAAAACTCCAAAATCAGCACTAGGACCATCTGCAAAATCCCAAAATCCCAACATCAGTACCTGGAGCATCTGCAAAATCCCAAAATCCCAACATCAGTGCTTGTTCCCGCTGCTAGGGTGCTCCAGAGCATCTGGAAAATCCCAAAATCAGCACCTGGAGCATCTGCAAAACCCCAAATCCCAACAGCAGCACCTGGAGCTGCTGCAAAACCCGAAATCCCAAAACCAGCACCTCCTCCCTCTGCTAGGGCTGCTCCAGGAGGACCTGAAAAACCCCAAATCCCAACAGCAGCACCTGGAGCTTCTGCAAAATCCCAAAATCCCAACATCAGTGCTTGTTCCCGCTGCTAGGGGTGCTGCAGAGCATCTGGAAAATCCCAAATTCCAAATCCCAACATCAGCGCCTGCTCCTGCTGCTCCAGGAGCTTCTGCAAAATCACAAATGCCAAAATTCCAGCACCTGGAGCATCTGCAAAACCCCAAATCCCAACATCAGCACCTGGAGCATCTGCAAAACCCCAAATCCCAACAGCAGCACCTGGAGCTTCTGCAAAACCCCAGATCCCAACATCAGCACCTGCTCCCTCTGCCAAGGGTGCTCCAGAGCATCTGGAAAACCCCAAAATTCCAGCACCTGCTCCAGGAGCTTCTGCAAAACCCCAAATCCCAACAGCAGCACCTGCCCCCTCTGGTAGGGTTGCCATAAAAGCACCTACAAAACCCCAAATCCCAAAAGCAGCATCTGCTCCCTCTGCCAGGGCTACCCAGGAGCATCTGCAAAACCCCAAAATCCCAACATCAGCACCTGGAGCATCTGCAAACCCCAAATCCCAACATCAACACCTGCTCCCTCTGCAAGGGCTGCCCAGGTACATCTGCAAAACCCCAAATCCCAAAATTCCAGCACCTGCTCCCTCTACCAGGGCTGACCAGGACCATCTGCAAAACCCCAAATCAGCACCTGCCCCCTCTGCTAGGGTTGCCCTAAAAGCATCTACAAAACCCCAAACCCCAAAATCAGCACTTGCTCCCTCTGTCAGGGCTACCCAGGAGCATCTGCAAAACCCCAAATCCCAACAGCAGCATCTGCTCCCTTCTACTAGGGCTGCTCTAGAGCATCTGGAAAACCCCAAAATCCCAAAATTCCAGCACCTGCTCCAGGAGCTTCTGCAAAACCCCAAATCCCAACATCAGCACCTGGAGCATCTGCAAAACCCCAACATCAGCACCTGGAGCATCTACAAAACCCCAAATCCCCAAATCAGCCCCTGCTCCCTCACTGCCCAGGAGCAGCCTTTATCTCAGATTTTTATGAGCAAGGGAAACAAGGCTGGGCTTGGTGACAGAGGTGACAAAAGATGGAATGTCACACAAAGGGAGCTGGGATTTCATCCATCATTTCAGGCCTGAATTATAAAATCACTGAATTTTGGATGAATTCCTACCCAAGTTTTGTTGGTGAGCTTTAAATGCAATAATTTCCCATTTCAAGGGGAAGGCTGAAGTTGTGCTGATTATTTCTAGTCTTTAGGGAACACTGATCTCTACTATTACCCCCAAAATTCAGTATATAACACCCTATAGATATTTCCTGATGTCCACTCCTGACTGATTATAAAATCACTGAATTTTGGATGAATTCCTATCCAATTTTGGTGAGTTTTAAATAGCAATAATTTCCCATTTCAGTGGGAAGGCTGAAGTTGTGCTGAGTATTAGCTGTGCTGATTATTTCTAGTCTCTAAGGAACATTTATCTCTGCTATTACCCCCAAAATTCAGTATATAACACCCTACAGATATTTCCTGATGTCCACTCCTGACTGATTATAAAATCACTGAATTTTGGATGAATTCCTATCCAAGTTTTGTTGGTGAGTTTTAAATAGTAATAATTTCCCATTTCAATGGGAAGGCTGAAGTTGTGCTGATTATTGTTCTGATTATTTCTAGTCTCTAAGGAACATTTATCTCTGCTATTTCCCTCAAAATTCAGTATATAACACCCTGTAGATATTTCCTAATGTTCTCTCCTAACCAATTACAAAAATCACTGAATTTTGGATGAATTCCTACCCAATTTTATTTGGTGAGCTTTCAATAGCAATAATTTCCCATTTCAAGGGGAAGGTTGAAGCTGTGCTGATTATTTCTAGTCTTTAGGGAACATTGATCTCTACTATTACCTTCAAAATTCAGTATATAACACCCTAAAGATATTTCCTAATGTTCTCTCCTAACCAATTACAAAAATCACTGAATTTTGGATGAATTCCTACCCAATTTTAGTTGGTGAGTTTTAAATAGCAATAATTTCCCATTTCAAGGGGAAGGTTGAAGTTGTGCTGATTATTGTGTTGATTATTTCTACTCTTTAGGATGGACAGGAAACATTTATCTCTGCTATTTCCCTCAAAATTCAGTATATAACACCCTGTAGATATTTCCTAATGTTCTCTCCTAACCAATTACAAAAATCACTGAATTTTGGATGAATTCCTACCCAATTTTAGTTGGTGAGCTTTAAATGCAATAATTTCCCATTTCAAGGGGCAGGCTGAAGTTGTGCTGATTATTGTGTTGATTATTTCTACTCTTTAAGGAACTTTTATCTCTGCTATTTCCCTCAAAATTCAGTATATAACACCCTATAGATATTTCCTAATGTTCTCTCCTAACCAATTACAAAAATCACTGAATTTTGGATGAATTCCTATCAAATTTTATTTGGTGAGCTTTAAATAGCAATAATTTCCCATTTCAAGGGGAAGGCTGAAGTTCTGCTGATTATTTTTCTGATTATTTCTAGTCTCTAAGGAACATTTATCTCTGCTATTACCCTCAAAATTCAGTATATAACAGCCTACAGATACTTCTTAATGTTCACTCCTGACTGTGGAGATATTAAGAACTAAGAAAATCACACGAAATAATTTAGAATTCACATGAAATAATTTAGAATTTTTCCAGACTAAAGCCAAACCCAGGTAAATAACTCACAGCTGGAGGAGTTAATGATACTAAAAAGGACCAGAAATGGACAGTAAAAATCCCTGATGGTCCAGATAAACTCATCTGTAACTGGGATTTGTGTAGAATTAATAATTTCTTCCCATAAAGAAAGAAAAATCCAGGACCATAAGGGTCCTGTTACCTTAAAACCATTGCTGTGTTCCCTTAGGAAAAGGTGCATGAGATTATCTTGGTGATTTTATCTTTCCTTTCACAGCTGATTTTAATTCCCTTTCACAACTGGAAAATGATCAATTTGGATAATATTTCAGTTCTTGATTTAATCTCTAACTGTAAATATTTTTCACAATGGTGCAGCTCTTCTGGCTCTGTCACCATTCCTATCCCTGCTGGTCCAGGTAAACAGAAAATAGGTTAATAAATGCTTGAAAATACAACTATTTGTACTTTTAAAAGCTGTTTAGGGGTTCTCTTTGTCTTTAAAGGAGCTGTTCTTTTCCTGACAGCATAAACAGTGAAAATAAAGAGCTTTTGGTGGGATTTCTTTCAGCATTCCTGTCATGCTGTGAAGCACACGAGTAACTAATGAGGAAACAGCCAATTAGTGTTAACAGCATCTTAAAAATAATTACTAATGAAACAACAATGAAAACAACACAGCCCTGCTGTATTCATCTGTGGAAGAAAAAAATGGAACAATCATGAGCTTGCTAAACTATCAGGATGATGCCAAGGGGGATGAGAAATTAATTAATTTCAGGAAACATTGGACAGTGTCATGCAGAGGGAAAAATGCAAACACCTTCAAGCCTCACAGGCAATGGGGGAGCAGGAAGCCACTTTTCATTCTCCCACTTTTATTTTGGATTCTTTTGGAAGCAATGGGGTGAATTCTCTCCATTTTCATGGGAACCCCTCAGGAACACACAGCTCCTGCACAACACAAACCCCAAAAAAAACCTGTGCACTGTCCAAAATTGACACTGAAATGAAGAGTGGCTTCTGCACTTAAGAGATGCATGGAATAAAAAGGAAAAAAAAAATCATTAAAAAAATGAATTCATTAAAATGAATTTTTAAAAATGAATTTCTCCATGCTATGGGGGTACATGAAAAGTGATTGCTCTACCTTCACACACTATTTCAGAGAGAGAGCTGCCCCCTTCTCTGGAGTTCTAGCCAGGTTAGCCATGGATAAAAGGAGAACAGGCACAAAAGAGAGAGTCAGAAGTCAAAAATCACTGAGTGAATGTTGCACACACCTGCTGGGAAAAGGTTACCAAAATCCTGCATGGCTGAAATTCACATTTCAGGAGAAAACACAACCCCAGGCTGGCTGTTTATGCGTTTGAGTTTGGCATTTTCCCAAAGCTTAATTAAGACTATATCAATAAATTCACAGGGAAGAGAAACAGTCTTTTCATTAACTTGTCAAAATCTCATCTTTCCTAATTAGGTTTTTACAGTTTTATTACTAATTACATAGGATTTTCAGCCTAATGGCTCTCATTTGGTGAAAAACACAAAGCCATCCATAAAGTGTGATAGGAGCATCATCTAAAAGATGCTTTGACTTATGGAACAAGTCAAAATTGTAGCATTTTATTGAATTAATTTTTTAATATTATGTTTTAAACTCAAATCCAGGACATCAAATTTAGGCAAGACTACTGAGAGAGAGCTTGGAGGTTTGGGCTGACCTTATGGGATGCACTAAACACAATTAAAATTGCTCACTCCTATAAATTCCCAAAAAGGAATCCTAAATTTGGATGATCCATCTCCAGCAGAACTTTTACAGAAGCTTTGGGAAGAATCTCCACTAAAGTTTTCACTTGGGCCTTTAAATTAAGAGCAAACTGTGTAAATTGCTATTTTTTCACTATTTAGATAATACTAAGCTTAAACTCAGCAAATTATATTCCCAGAGGAAATAAGAACAGGTTTCTACATTAAGAGCAGCATCACACAAATATTAGATGGGAAATTTGAGGGGACATGTTTTAGGAAGTAAGAGGGAAGTGTCAGCCCTGCCTCAAGTACAGAAACAAATTTCTTTGCTGTTTGATTTTCCATCTGAAGCCAAATGTGAATTCTGATTAAACCAAACAAGAGAGCAGGATGTTTGCCACACAGCTTGGTCATGAAAGAGGAGAGGTTAATTCTTCTGGTTTCAATTAATTTTCCCTGTTGCCACACATCCATAAGTTGTTTTAAAAGGAAATAAATTCAATAAAATAGTGATAAAGTCAATACTGATTGAGAAGTACCTCCATTAACTGATCATCCAGCTTGACTTGCTTTTTTCTCAGCCCTTCATTTTCTGAGCTGCTTTCCAGTTCACGTTCAAGAGAATTCATCTGGCTGATCTGTCAGAGACAAAAAGTTCCCTTAGAAAAGCAGCAATTCCTCATTTTATCTGTTTTTTCCCCTCCTCATGAACCATTGAATACCAAGACAACTCAAGTCTAAAAATCAGGAATATTTGGAAAAGTGCTTTGCTGCAGGAGCTGCCTCACAGCAGATGCAGAGCCCTGTCAGCTCCTGCAGACACAGATTGGTGAGAGGCAAAGAGCACAAAATTCACAGCAAAAAGAAGAAAGTTATCTTAGCTGAGAGGGTGGTGAAATTCTGTACCTTTCAAACCCAAGTTGCACTGAAAATTAGCTTCTCTGTCAATGACTGGTTTAATTTTTACAGTTGATAGGTGCAAATTAATGCATTGTTCATAGATTTTATTGGGGGTTTTGTTGGCAAAAAGTTTATTCTAGGGAAGAATTGAGACTCAAGGGAGGGACTGATCATTGCCTGTCCATATTCAACATTTCAAATACAGCTTTCTGTTTCAAGGGACATTTCAAAACCCCTTGAGCATCTGAGAGATGGAAATGACTGATTTGTGTGTTTCCCACCCAAAGCTCACCTTCCTGTTGGCAGATGACAGCTCCTTCTGCAGCTGCTCACACTCCCTCTTGAGGCTCAGCTTCTCCTGCTCCATGGCTTTGACAATCCCTGCCTGGCTTTGGTGCTTTTGGTGCTTCAGGGAGAGGATGGTGGATTCCAGCTGTCGGATCTGAGGAGAGCAGAGGTGAAAAATGGGAAAAGGTGGCTCAGGGAATTCCACTTTATTTAAAATACCAGGTGATTTTGGTGTCACAGAATCTCAGGGTGGTTTGGGTTGGAAAGGAACTTAAATTCCAAACCATCCCACCCCTGCCATGGCAGGGACACCTCCCACTGTCCCAGGCTGGCCTTGGACATTTCCAGGGGTAAAGGAGCAGCCACAGCTTCTCTGGGCAACTCTGGGATATTTTTGACATCTTGGCCTTCTTTCCCTTTGTCCTCCCCATAATCCACTTAATACTGCAAGCCAAGAAATTGTACAAGAGGAATGTTAGGAATATTAAGAATTTTTTGTTAACTTGAAGTTGGACTGAAATCTTGGATAAGAATTACCAGGATTGTATTTTAAATAAGGGAAATACCATGAGTGTTGTGGAGTCTCGTTCTCTGGAGAAATTGGCACAGGAAGAACTTTAGGAATATTAAGAATTTTTTGTTAACTTGAAGTTAGACCGAAATCTTGGACAAGAATTACCAGGACTGTCTTTTAAAGACAAGAAATATCCTGAGAGTGCTGTAGAGTCTCAGATGTTCAGTCCCTGCTTGGATTGTGATCTGTGCAAAGGGGTCTGAGTGACCTCCAGAGAATTACCAGGATTGGACAAGAATTACCAGGACTGTCTTTTAAAAGAAAGAGAAATACCCTGAGAGTGTTGTGGAGTCTCATTCTCTGGAGAAATTCCACAGGAAGAATGTTAGGAATATTGAGAATGTTTCTGTTAATTTGAAGTTGGACTGAAATCTTAGAAAAGGACTGAAATCTTGGAAAAGGACCTCACAACACCCTCAGGATATTTCTTTTCTTTAAAAGACAAGATTGTTTATTTCTAAAAGAAATACCCTGAGAGTGTTGCGGAGTCTCAGATATTCAATCCCTGCTTGGACTGTGATCTGTGCAAAGGGGTCTGAGTGACCTCCAGAGAATTACCAGGACTGGACAAGAATTACCAGGATTGTCTTTTAAAGAAGAGAAATTTCCTGAGAGTGTTGTGGAGTCTCATTCTATGGAGAAATTGCACAGGAAGAATGTTAGGAATATTAAGAATCTTTCTGTTAACTTGAATTTGGACTGAAATCTTGGACAAGGGCTACCAGGATTGTCTTTTAAAGAAAAGAAATATTCTGGAAGTGTTGTGGAGTCTTGGATATTCAATCCCTGCTTGGACTGTGATCTGTGCAAAGGGGTCTGAGTGACCTCCAGAGAATTACCAGGATTGGACAAGGGCTACCAGGACTGTCTTTTAAAGAAGAGAAATGTCCTGAAAGTGTTGTGGAGTCTCATTCTCTGGAGAAATTCCACAAGAAGGACGTTAGGGATATTAAGAATCTTTTTGTTAATTTGAAGTTGGACTGAAATCTTGGACAAGGACTACCAGGATTGTCTTTTAAAGAAGAGAAATATCCTGAGAGTGTTGTGGAGTCTCAGATGCTCAATCCCTGCTTGGACTGTGATCTGTGCAAAGGGGTCTGAGAGACCTCCAGAGAATTACCAGGATTGGACAAGGGCTACCAGGATTGTCTTTAAAGAAAAGAAATAACCTGAGAGTGTTGTGGAGTCTCATTCTATGGAGAAAATCCACAAGAAGAACGTTAGGAATATTAAGCATCTTTCTGTTAACTTGAATTTGGACTGAAATCTTGGACAAGGGCTGCCAGGATTGTCTTTTAAAGACGAGTAATCTCCTGAGAGTGTTGTGGAGTCTCAGACGCTCAATCCCTGCTTGGACTGTGATCTGTGCAGAGGGGTCTGAGTGCCCCCCAGAGCCCCCAGCCCAGCCCTGCTGTGATCTCTGCCCTGGTTACCTTTTCCCTGGAGTGAGCCAGGTCTGTTTTTGTGCTCTGCACTTCCCTCTGCAGCCTCTCGTTGTCCTGCCTGAGCAGCCTCTGCTCCTGCTCCTCCCAGGGGCTGGGCCCCTGCTGCTCCTGCAGCCCTGAGGGAGGCACAGCCCCTTCCAGAACCAGGTTCTTAAGACAGACAGAATTGCAGGGTTAGGCCTTCAACAAAGAAGCAGATATTTGCTCTATTCAGGTGGGTTTGAGGTGGATTTTCAGTAAGTGCAGGCTCCAAAGTTGCAGCATTCCCATCTCCCTCCCAGCCCACTCTCTGTTTTCCCTTAAGAAATCTAATGTGCAAATCTCAAGTGCTTCCCTCTGCTAAAATCAGGGATAATAGCTGTGTGCACAGAGTTCAACAACACAAAAAAAGCAATTTCTGCTCTCCTTAGAGCCAAACAGATCTCAGTATTCCATATTATGCACTAATAGCTGTAATTTAGCTCCTGTTGTACCATTCTGAAACAGCCTCTTTTCCACGTGGACATTAAATATTCCTTAATTACATGGCAAACAAGCCAAATTAGTAACTGAATTCATAACAGCAATCCCAGGACTGCTGTCTACAACCTCCTTCAGTTACAAATCCTCATTAGCTGAGAGGTTGGAGTAATTCTGTACCTTTCAAACCCAAGTTGCACTGAAAATTACCTCCTCTGCCAATGACTGGTTTAATTTTTATAGTTAATAGGTGTAAATTAATGCATTGTCCACAAATTTGGGGGTCTTATTGACAAAAGGTTTCTTTTAGGGAAGAATGGACACTCAGGAGAGATCATTGCCTGTCCACGTTCAACACTTCAAATACAATTTTTTAAAAACAGCTTAAAACCTGCACATTATATGCAATATCCAGTAACTCCAGCTACCTCCTGAGATGCCTTTACCTTTTCACTGGTGCTCTGCAGCTGTTTGTGCAGTGCCATCACTTCTTGTTCCAGACTTTGCTTCTCCTGCTGTGTCAGCTGCAGGTCGGATTTCAGCTGGGACATTTGGAGGTTGGTGCTCTGCAGAGTTTCACTGAGGCTCTGAACCTGGAGAGAACAAGAGCACAGCTTGATCAGGATTCCCTGTGTGGATCAGGTATCCCAGGTATTTAGGATCTCTGATGAAGTTAAAACGTTGATTTCCCCCTTTGAAAACGTTAAATTGAGTTTATTGCTCTCCACAAGTCCCTGACAGGAAGGTGGAGCTGAAAAGGGTCAGGCTCTGCTCCCAGGGAACAAGGGACAGGATGAGGAAACAGCCTCAAGGTGTGCCAGAGGAGGTTTAGATTGGATATTGGGGAAAATTTCCTCATGGAAAGGGTTTTTGAGCATTGGCACAGCTGCCCAGGGCAGTGGTGCAGTCCCCATCCCTGAAGGGATTTAAAGCTGGGTGGATGTGGCACCTGGGGACATGGGGCAGTGGTGGCCTGGGTAGTGCTGGAGGAATGGTTGGACTCAATCTTACAAAGATTTTCTATCCTTAAAACTCTATAATTCCAAATGATTTTCCAACTTTCTGTTCCAAGCTCCCAGCCACCCACTTTGAATGGAGCCACAACTCTGCATTCACCAGAAACATCTTCCAGGCCTGAGCATTTATTGAGATACCCTGGAAAGAAGCTTTCCCTTGAATTGTTTCTTCTTCCTGGCAGGAAATCTACTTGATCCCATCCCTGCTTGAGGAAGGATGAGCCTACACCAGGACAGAGGAGCAACAGCAAAATCCCTGCAGCATTTTAGGAATCACCAGGCAGAGGGAACTGGCAAAAGTAGCTTGGCTGCAGAAAGAAAAACCCCTCCTTGTGTTTAACAAATTTCCTTTTGTCCTTTAAGAACATCTCTTGGAAAGCCCCTCAAGCAGCCATTCTCAGCTGCATGGCATCAGGAGGGGCCTTTCATGAGAAAAAAGCACTACAGGAGATGATAAAACCCCAAAAATCAGTGTTTCATACCTTGTCCTGGGAGAGGCTGAGCTGTGCTTTCAGTGCCTGACTCTGCTGCTCCCAGGATTTCTGCTCCTGCTTCAAGCTGCCAATTGCACCCTCCAGGCAGCTGACCTGAGCTACCTGCAATGAGATTACACCAGGAATCCTCACTCAGAAATTTGGTTTTGACTCCTTTTCCCTTCAAGGGTTACCCTAGATAGAGGGAGTTAAAGCTCAGGAAGGAAGGGAAATGCAGGAAAAAAGCAAAAAGCCCCTCAGCTCCCTGAATTCCCACACAATGGGATTATTATTTACAGTGTGCAGAGGGCTCTGCTCCAGTTCAGAGTTACAGGGGGTTAGAGATGCAATAAAAGTCCAAGAACACTGTCATCCTTGTCCTGCTGCAGGATTTATAGCCAGGCCTCTCTTCCCTGCAATGTTTGGAATTTTCTGCACAATCAAATTACAGTAAAGCTGTGCTCCAGAATTGCAGCTTTCCTCTCTAAGATGAGCTAGGAAAAATATCCAGGCAGTGGCAATAAAGCTTTTATCTGGCTTGTGGGTGAGGAAAAAAACATCCAGAGAAGTTATCATAACCATAGGTTATGCTGATACAGATACAGGAATTTTAACAGCCTTTTACAGCACACAGTGAGGAGGATTTTTCTTTTCTTACCTTCTCAATGCATCTGTTCAGCTCCTCACTCAGGGCCTCTTTCTCCTTCTGCAGCTTTTCATTTTCAGTGACCAAACTTGCAACCTCATTTTGAAGCTCAGCAAGATCAGGACATCTGGGCAGCTGTGGGAAACAAACCCCTCAGAGTTGCATTTTTGTGCTGTCACAGAATTTGGCAGGAAAATCAGGGGATGCCCAAATGGTTTGGGGTGGAAGGGACCTTTAAAGGTCATAAGCAGGGACACCTTCCACTATCCCAGGTTGCTCCAAGGTGTCCTTGGACACTTCCAGGGATGCAGGAGCCTGTGCCAGGCCCTCCCCACCCTCACAGGGAAGGATTTTTCCATAATATCCCATGGAAATCACCAAACACAGAGGGAAAACCACTGCACTGCTGAGTTCCAATCCTTTTCCCAAGTGCCCCAGTGCTTTATCCCTTTATGCCTTCCCTCATTCCATCTCTGTAATTACACTCCAGCCACAATCCACTCCTTCCTCAATAGGCCTCAGCTGCTTTTGCTTTTTAAGACCATTATCTGCCCTGAGCACTGAGTGTTTTCCACCGTGCAGAAAATGACTTTGTGGAGCCCTAATCAGGGAACTGCCTGGTTTGAAGCCTTCATTATCTGTGTTTATTAGCATACATTTACAGCCAATTGAACTGTGCTTGTTCAGGAGATAACTGAGCTCTCCAGGAAATTATCCTCAGACCTTGTGAGACTCCCAGATCTCCAGATGGGTTTAGCAACAGGAATTCTCCCTGACAGGACATGCTGGAAGAGCTCACTCCTTAAATGGAGCTAAAATGGGTTATATCTCCAGTTAAACAGGGAAATGTTCTCCTTTGGATCCTATTTTCCCTGTCTATCCCTTAATTACAGCTTTAAATCTTTATCTTGACCAAAGCTTCTCTTTGTAGATCCACTACTCCCAAAATCTTTTGTCAAAGTCTAAGTGAACCCGACCTTATTTGAAGAATTGTGTGGAAACTTGAAAGAGGAGTTACATTCCCTTTCTTTATGCCCTTTTTTTAAAGAAATCAACTATTTCCACCTCTTAATTTTCATCCATTAAGAGATGGTGCAAATTAATCTGATGCAACTCAAATCCCAGAAGGGTTTGGGTTGGAAGGGACCTTTAAAGGTCATCAAGTTCCAATCCCTCTGGAATAAACAGAGACATTTCCCCTATCCCAGGTGGCTCCAAGGTGTCCTTGGACACTTCCAGGGATCCAGGGACAGCCACAGCTCCTCTGGGCAGTACCTGCTTTGTCTTCTCCAGCTCCTGCTTGAGGATGTGGTTCTCCTGCTCCAGCAGATGAGCTTGAACTTTCATTTTTGACAAATCCATCTCCAAAGATGACACCACATTTGATGACTGCAAAGAATAAAAGGGTCAGATTTCAGTTTAGGAGACTCACAGAGCAAAGTCAAGCTGAGGATGCTGCAGCCACTGGACAGAGCTGAGATGGCACTGGATGAACTGCATGGAAAATGCAGGGAAATATTTGGCATCACCAAGCTGTGTTTTCAAGACAAACCTGCACATTTTTCCCTCCTGCCTTTTGGCTGCTGCTGTGTTTAAGGCAGCACTTAGCAAAGCTCAGCTTTGAAACCCCATCCCAGGACAGGGATGCCAATTCCAAAGCCCCTGAGGTCCAGCTGTCCTACCCAATGCTGTACCTCGATTTTGGAGTTCTCCAGCTCCTCTTTCAGCAGCAGCCTCTCCTTTTCCCATTCTTCCAGGGTGCACTTCCCCTCTTCCCTTTCCTTCTGCTTGAGCACCCTTGCCAGCTGTTGATTGAGATCCTGCACATCTGCCTGGTTTTTGGAGTTCCTCTGGCTGAGTTCTGTATTTTCAGAGTCCAGCTGTTGGTTCCTGGTCTTCAGATCAGCCACCTGAGAGGGGACAGCAGTGATTTCACACCAGGAATGAGATTTGGGATATTTCCTTTCTGTTAAGGTGATTAAAGATCTGACAAGCCTCACTCTGACAGTGACTCCAAACAAATAATTTGTCATAATTGGCCTTAATTAGAGACCAGTCATATCAGTCACCCAACACTCTGCCATGCTGGTGTGGATTTTGAGGCTTATCCTGATAGATTATTCTGAGCAAATATTTTCCTAAGCAATACCAAGATGGCATGGATGTTAAAGGTAATTAATTCTTCTATTTTACCTATTATAACAAGCCACCCCTAAAATCAAAGTAGCAGCCACATGGATACAACTGGCAGAACTCCTACACCAAGCCAGCTGGGAAAGGTAGAGGTTGAATCAAGTAAAGTAGAGGTTGAATCACAATCTCTATTTCTCATGGGCTGCTGCAGAGAAATGCACAAAAACTACAAAACAAAAGGTTTAAACATTGTATTTCTATGACATAAACTTTCCAAGTTGACTGTGGAAAGTGCTCTCAAGCCTGGATAATTACAATCAATCTGGACAATTACAGCTTTTGTGTTATGAGCAGGTCAAACAAACCTCAAATCCATCCCAAACAGGCAACAAAACAGTTATCAAAACATTTAAATTTATAAAATACTCATTTTCTGCTGTCACACACCTGCTTTTTCAGGTTGTCCACCATCTTCTGCACAGCCACCTTCTCCTTCCTCACAGCCTCTATCTTCTGCCTATGGAGAAATGAAAGCTCATTAACACTAAAATTAATTATCAACATACACAACTGCAAGACTGCACAGGAGGACATCAAGTTGTGCCAGGGGAGGTCTGGATTGGGTATTAGGAAAGATTTCTTCACTTCCCAGGGCAGTGGTGGGGTCCCCATCCCTGGAGGGATTTAAAATCCATGTGGCATTTGGGGACATGGGTCAGTGGTGGCCTTGGCAGTGCTGGGTTAATGGTTGAACTTGATGATCTTGGAGGTCTTTTCCAACCTTAATGATTTCAAAAATGAGCTGGTTTTGTTTTAAACACCACCAGAAATAGAAATTGTGGATATATATTTATTTATTGCTCAGCATCCCTGCTCTGCATCAGCTGGGCAAGTGCTCAACCTCTCAAGGTGCCCCAAGTGGGTCATCCCTAGAAGGGAAGAATAATCCCAGGATCAGGGATGGTTCTGCACTTGCCAAAGACCCAACCACTGGAATAATCTGTCAGAGGAGCCTCTCCCTGCCTGTGCTGAAGCACAAATAATTGCATCAGGTCGGCTCCTAACCCCCCTGTGTGTGTTACTGGGTCACCTCAATGCCTGCAGCTAAACTCCTGCTGGCTCTGGGGATGGGCAGGACCAGCTGGGGCAGGGAAAAGGATGAGGAATAACCTGACCAGCTGCTGGATTTCCATGCAATAACCCCATTTTGGATCTGTACAGCACCCAACACACGGAGGAGCCTGGAGAGAAGGGATGAACCCATTGTGGCTGAGCAGAGAACAGCCTGAAGGCACCACAGGGTGCACTGCCCATGGAATTCTCACCTCATTTCCTCCCTGGATCCATTCAGCTCCCTCAGTTTCAGGCTGGAAGCACTCCCTTCCTCATTTAACAAGGTCACCTCGTTTTTCAGGACGGCGTTTTCCTCGCGGAGCCTCTCGGCCTCACACCTGTGGCACAGACAGGAGACCAGTGAGAACAGCTCCTGGGGACAACTGGAGAGGAAAGAAGTCCCACAAGTCAGAGCTACCTGTAATGCTTCAAAAACAAAGCCACAACTGCCTTGTTTTATGTGCAAATGGGGTATTTATGTTTTACATGAATTCAGCAGGAGCGCTCCCCAGTTTGTTCCAAAAAAATCCAAAATTTTGCAACAAACTTAAAAAAAACCCCTGGGCTTTTGGGGCATGTTTTTTGAGTGAGTTAAAATCTAAAGTTTCACACTATATTCTACATATTTTTCAGTCCTTAAGCTAGAAATAATAACTGAGCACTACAATATGCAGATTGCCAGGAGAGTGAGCTGTTTCCCCAGCTGGAATTCAGAATTCTGGGAACAGTATGGTTGGAAAGTGTCATTTCTGTCCTCAGGAGACTGCACAGAAATAACTTAGCCATGGTGGGACACCTGAAAGAATAATTTCCTACAGGAAGCTGGTGCTGAACAATAATGAAACCACAAAAAAAAAAAGAAATCCTTGCTGGAATACAGCAGTTAAAAACAAGTAGGTAAAACCTATGATGAGTATAATATAATGAATATATGTTTTATAACTGTATTTTCCATATCCCACTTCTGAGGGGTTCTTAACTAGGAAAAAAAGTCCCTATGATTCTCTAATATTAACCCAAATACTGAGAAAAACAGAAGCACTTTTAGCATTCCAAATTACCATAATCCTACAGCATTCACCGAAACACTGAGGCAAAACAGGAGCAATTTTAGCCTTGTGAGCAACATTCAGCTCTAGAAGGGAACAAACTGAGTGAAGTGGATATTAGTAAAAGCTACAAAGCACTCTGGAGGTGTTACCATGGATTTTGGACATGGGAGTACAATGGGTCTGTGCTGGAGGACGAGCTACACACGGTGACGGTGACATCCACACACAGGACAGCTGGCAGGTGCTCCAGGCACAGAGAGGAGTAAGTCACACACAGTTACTGGTTCCAGTGGTCTTTATTATCCACGACTAGAGGAGTTAGAGGAGTCCATGGCAGTGTTTGCTACTCAGAGTTAAGCCAGAGTTAATCTAGGGTGGTTAAAGGAGCAGCCAGGGCAGCGCCGGGTTAGTGGCTAACGCCGCATTACGTTACCTCAGCAGGTCAACCTTCTGCTGCAGCTCAGTGCACGTGCTCTGCAAGCCCTGGGTCACTGCCCTCCTCTCCTCTGGGGGACCCACAGCTTCCTCCTTCACCTGGGGGCTGGGATCCCTCATTCCTGCTTTTCCCACTCGTGGCACGGCGCTGTCACCTCGGGGATTCTTGTCCCGCGGGCCCGTGAGTGTGCTGGGATGTTCTTCCAGCTTCCCACCTCTCGTGCCACTGGGCACATCTGAGCCTCCTTGAGCATCTTGTTCCTGGGCATTCTCCAATTCTTTAATATCTTCCAATTCTTTAATGCCTTCCAATTCTTTAATACCTTCCAATTCTTTACCTTGCACAAGGAATTTGGTGTTTTCATTTTCAAACCTGATGCTTTCCACCTCACTCTCTCTTTGTTCACAGCAAAGCCTCCTCAGCCTGTGCAGGTTCT
This sequence comes from Setophaga petechia, assembly GCA_024362935.1. NCBI lineage: Eukaryota > Metazoa > Chordata > Aves > Passeriformes > Parulidae > Setophaga > Setophaga petechia. The sequence goes on along the minus strand of JANCRA010000091.1, from coordinate 1,634,268 downwards.
CTTCCAGCACTCCATTTCTTTCAATTAACTGCATCACTTCAGCCTTCAGATCCTCATTTTCCATCTGAATTTCTTCTTGCAGGGACAGAAGTTCAGCCTGTGCCATGGATCTGTCTTCCAGCTCTTCCATCCTTTTCCAAAGCTGAGCTATTACACTCTTCAGGTCACCGTTTGCTGTCCCAGGAGTGTGATCCAGCTGGAGAGAGTCTTCACTCAGTTCTTCAGCCCTCTCCAGCTCCACCTGCACCTTCAAAGCATCAGAAACAAACCCTTTATTTTTGGGAGCTATTCTGTGATTTAGCAGATGAACCTTCTGCTGTTTGACATCGTTGTGGAGCGTTTTTAGCCTGGGAGCTTTCTCCAGATCTCTCTTTTTTGGCAGCAGAGGCACCCAAGAAAGGTTCTTGTCACCATCCTGGTTGCCATCAGCATCCAGAGCTGCTTGATTTCCCTGGATCCAACACTCCTGTCCCTCAGGGTGCCCACCAGCTCTGGCTTTCACACATCCCTCCTCCAAATCCCAATCCATCTCCGACATTTCTTCCAGGTCTGTGGCATCAGCCTCCAGAGGTGGCAGGACACTGAAATCTGCTCCCACGGCCACATCTTGACAATCACTGGGCAGCCCTTCAAAGCTGGGCTCCATTTCCTCTGGTTCTGAGGCAGGCTGGGAGCAGCTGGGGCTGGCAGGATGCAGCTCCTGCTCCGCCGCTCGCAGCCGGTGCTGCAGCCTCAGGATCTGGGCAGCCATCCTGACATTCTCCTTCACTGCCTGCTCGTGCACCTTCTGCAGGCTCTGGAGAACATCCCCATCATCCCCCAGAGGAGCTGCACCAGGAAAAGCAGCCAGCTGGCTCTTGGCTTTTGCATACTCACTCTCCAGGGCCCTGTAATGGCTCTGCAGGGCAGAGAAACTCCGTGTCTCCCACTGCAGTTTCTGGATTTTCCCTCGGAGGTCTGAGACTTCCAAACCCATCTCAGCCTTCTCTGTCTCTGCTCTCTCACAAATGTCTCTGTTTAAACTCTCCAAAGCAAGGAGTTTGGAATTGAGCTCTTCCTTCTCTCGCTTATACTCACTGTCCAGTCTCTCCAGCTTTTCCCTAACCAGTTTCCCATTTTGCTCCACTGTGGATATTTGTTCATCTTTCTCCTTCAGCTCTTTCTCGTGGTCATTTTGGAGTTGGTTTATCTTCTCCATCATCTCTTCCTGCTGCTCCTGGGCAGCATTCCTGAGCTCTCTCAGCTCCTTCTCCAGCTGCTCCCTCTCACACACCAGCTTGTTCACTTCTTCCTTGAAATGTTTCTCCAGGAGATCTTTCTCCTGGCTCAGGGCATCACAAAAAGCCTTCTCACTTGCCAAGCTTTCCTTCAGCTGCTCGTGGGCTTCAGCAGCCTCCTGAGCAATCTCATCCCTTTCAAACTCCCACTGGGATTTCTCCTCTCTCTGCTGCTCAGCCAGGTCCTGCAGCTCTCTCTGGTAACGTCCCTCCAGGCTCTGCAGGGTTTCTTCATATTTATTCACAAGGGTTTGTGTGTCCACAGAAAACTGAGTTTGTGCATGAGATGCTCTTCTCTTATAGTCACTTGCCATTTTTTTCCTAGACATGGTTAACATAAGATATTACTAAACTAGCTCAGAGATTAAACTGGCTTTTTAGGCTGAATAAAACAAGTTGGAAATTTACTTTTTTTAATTCACTGACTATTGGATGGGAGCTGGAAGTTAAAATCGAGGCAATTTGGTGAAATTTCAAAAAGAAAAGCTGCCCTGGAAAAGTGCAACAACTCATGAAATGTCCTCAGAAAAGGTTTCATGTGCAATTTGTGCCCTTCAGTTCCTGTGCTCAGATTTTGGGGGGGAAAATGCTTTCACCCCCCTCACCCCAAAGTGGCTTCAGTTTCTTTTGACACTCCATGTTGGCTAAAAAGGCACATCCCAGCCACCCCTTTCCTTCTTCAGCAAAGAACTCTGAAAACCCAGAGCTGATTGAGTTTTAAAAGGATTTGTGGAGCACAGGGATCCTGAGCAGAGCTCGAGTTAATCACTCCTGGTTATGCTTTACCACAACTGCTGCCTCTGGGCGAGCTAAAAATGAACCTCAAGATCTGCTTGAGAAAGGTCAGAAGAGGAAAAACACCCTGGAGAGCAGCCCAGAGGTGTGGAACAGAGCAGGACACCCAGGATTCCCCAGCAGGGAGGTGTTTCTGCCCTGGGTTCTCCATGGTCACCAGGCTCCATCACTGTCCCCACCAAGGGTGACACTCACCTCTCCTCCTCCAGCTCCTGCTGGTGCTTCCTCAGCAGCTCCTCCTGGAGCTCCTCCTTCTCCAGGGCGTGCAGCTCTGCCAGCCTCTTCAGCTGCTCCTGGAAGCCCTGCTCCAGCTCCCCCTTCTCCTCCTGCAGCCTCTGCACCACCGCCCTCATCTTCTCCTCCACCCAGGCGCTCTTCTGGATCAGCTCCTCCCGTTCCTGCCTGAACTTCTCATCCACCTGCTCCACCCTGGCCCTGATTTCATCCTCATGCTCCTGCCTCAGCAGCTCCTGCAGATTGGCTTTCTCCTCATCAAAGTGCAGCTGTAATTTGTTTTTCTCCTCGTTGTGTTTGCAGCTGAGCTTCTCCTGCTGTTCTCTGAGCCCTGCTGCCTCTCCCTGCAGCTCTGCTATCTGATTTTTGAGGCCAGTGATCTGCTGTTCCATGGCATTCATCTCCTCAGCAAATTTCTGCCTCAGATCCTCCTGCTCCTTTTCCCAGTGGGCTTTTGTCTCATCCAGCTGCTTTTCATAATGGCTCACCTACAGGAGGGAAAATGGGATGGGTTTGTTCATTTTCCACAGAATATTCTACAGGGATGTTTTCATCAATATTTCCATCTAGTTTTGTATATTCACTCTACTGAATATTTAGATTTACACTTCAGCATCTCAGATTAATTTCCCTGGAAAGAATGCATCAGTGCTCAGCTTTATTTTTTCCTGGGATCACAGAATCCCAAATTGGTTTGGGTGGGAAGGGACCTTCAAGACCATCTCATTCCAACACTTACTGTGTCCTCAAGCTCCTGTTTGAGGTGATGCAGATCCCTGTGGTGCTGCTCCTTCATCTGCTCAATGGCCATTTCTGCCTCTATGCTCATATTTAATGGGTTGCAGTCTTCTGAACCGAGTCCTTTGGAAAAAGTAATCAAGTAATAATTTATATAACTATAAAAACGTGAATTATACAATACATAAATAGATATAATTCTCAACAGAATTACTTCACCTATTCAAATCTGCTTGGCAGCTCCCAAACTCCCATCACAAACACAGCCAAGGAACTGCAAACCTCAATTTCAGCTTTAAATTTGGTTCAGCACTCACAGTCCAAATTAACATTAAACACCAAATTAGAGGTGGGGACCAATTCTCACTGGGAAGGTCTCATAGAATGACCTCTAAGATGCTACAAACACCTGCAGCCCAGATCTCAGCCCTACAGGAGGGATATTTTACCTTGGTCAGGCTCAATCCCACTGGTGCCATGGCTCTTCATGTCAATGTCAAACTCCTCTGACAAGGAATTTCTCAGGGCAGGCCTGAGCACTTTGCCCTGGGCACGGAACTCCTGCAGCTCTGAGTGCAGCTCATCAATCTGGTCCTGCAGCTCCTGAGAGGGAGGAAAACAAAAAAAGCTGAGTGAGAAGGAGCCAAGGCTGCTGAGCATCCACCCAGCCCCACCACAGCACATTTGAGTGGGTGTCACTGACATTTTTTATGAAAAATCCTTCCCTTAGGATTTTTCCTCTTGAGAAGCTGAGAGGCCTCAGGAACAAAATGTAAACATTGATTATCTGCTGCTGTGGAATGCAACAGGTGCATCTGGGATTGGTCCATGTTGGTTGTTTCTAATTAATGGCCAATCACAGTCTGACTGTATCAGACTTTCTGTCCAAGCCACAAACCTTTGTTATCATTCCTTCTTATTCTATTCTTAGCTTAGCCAGCCTTCTGAGGAAATCCTTTCTTCTATTCTTTTAGTGTAGTTTTAATGTAATATACATCATAAAATAATAAATCAGCCTTCTGAAACATGGAGTCAGATCTTCATCTCTTCCCTCAACCTGAGACCCCTGTGAACACCAGCACAGGTGGGAATTACAGCAGAGAAAGAGTTGTCAATAAACACAGAGGCACAGCCAAAAAAGGGGGAATGGCTTTCCACTGCCAGAGGGCAGGGCTGGATGGGAGATTGGGGAAGGAATTCCTGACTCTGACTCTGGGGAGGCCCTGGAATAGAATTCTCAGAGCAGCTGTGGCTGCCCCTGGATCCCTGGAATGTCCAAGGCCAGGCTGGACAGGGCTTGGAGCAACCTGGGACAGTGGGAGGTGTCCCTGCCCATGGAACAAGATGGTTTTTAAGGTCCTTTCCAATCCAAACCGTTCTGGGATTCTCTGATGATTCAATAATCCCAAACTCTCAAAGGTGAAGGTGCAACACACTCCAGGAGTTTTCCCTTTATTCCTTCTTCCTGTGACCTTTTATTGAAAAGCAGCTTTAGTAACATTTCCAAACAGTAGGGAAATGCCTCCTCAAACACCATCTACTTGAAAAAAAATCAAATCAGAAGCAAAAGATCAAATTAGGAAGGAGATCCCCTTATTACTGCATTTACCATCTGGTCCTTCCTCCTGCCTGCCACAGGAACATGCCCAGGGTTTGTGCCAAGGGCTGTGCACTCCACTCCAGAACAGCAGCTATTGAGGAAAACAACTCCCTGAATGTGCAAACACACAATCCTGCAGCTCTGAAAGGCCCAGGAAGTGAACCTTGAGTACTGATTTATATCTGACATCCTCAGAAAGAGAAAAATCAGCTGCATATAGAGAAGAATTGATTCAACTCCTATTTCTAGACAATTTTTGCTTTTAAACTGCAGCTTCCTAGGAGAGCTGCTGTGCTGTTTCCAATCCAACAGCAAAGGCAGCCCTTTACTGAATGGAAAGGACCCTGCAGAACAGATCACAGAATCCCAGAATGGTTTGGGTTGGAAGGGACTCCAAAGCTCATCCCATCCCACCCCTGCCATGGCAGGGACACCTCCCACTGTCCCAGGCTGCTCCAAACTCCATCCAACCCTGCCTTGGGCACTTCCAGGGATCCAGGGACAGCCAGAGCTCCTCTGGGCAACAGATGAGCTGGTTCCTCTGCAGATATCAGAAAGCAGATGTGTAAATAGAAAACCTGCAGGCTCACCTTAAAGTCTTTCAAGTACACAAGATGGAAGAGAAAGCAAACTTTCTATTCTCAGGTTTATTTAAAAAAATATATTTCTGGTCTGAATACCAGCAAAATGTGGATGTGTTTTATTTCTCCTCTGAGTTCCTGCAACTCTGAATTCTCAGGGCCCCATGGACCCTGGGGGCACCTCACCCTCTCAGCTCAGCCAGGGGGAAGAGATTTCCAACCTGCCTTGTGCTGCTGCTGGCAGTGAGCATGTGGCACTTGGGGACATGCTTAGGGCAGGGCTTGGCAGTGCTGGGGGAATGCCTGGACTCCATCTGAGAGGGATTCTCCAGCCTAAATGGTTGTGTGATGTTCCTGGTGGACACAGGAGCCAGGTGTCAGCTGCACTCACCCTGCACTGCTGCTCGTACTCGCTCCTCATCTGGGCCAGCCTCTCCTCCTGCAGGAAAAACTCTGCACTGGTGGGATCCAGGTCACCAAACTGGAACACAGGAGGGGAACAGCCAGTTATCCACCCACCCACCACCCTGCAGCCCTGCTCAGGACAGCATGGAGCCATCCCAAGCAGTCCTGCAGCCTGCACTCCCCTCTCTCCGCTCTGGATTTTAATTTTAAATAAAGAAAGTCCACTTTTCTCCTAGCAGGGAATGAGTAACTTCCCCAAAAAACCTGTTTGCCATCTGGCACAGCTCTCATGCTCATTATGATTCCAGATCACAGATTTCTACTTTAGCATATTCACACCTCAGTGTGGTAAATAATCCCAAACTTTAAAGAAGGCTGGAAATCCCAATATATGAACCTCAGGCTATGGCTGCACAAACTTAAATATCATTGGAGAAGCTGATATTCTGAAAGTTTAATGTAATACAGCCATGAACAGCTGTTCACCTCGATTTTCACCCAATTCCAGCAGAGATCCCATATAAAACCCTCATTTCTGCATCATCTTCCCTGGAGAGGACCTGCAAGTTGGGCCCATCCAAAACTCTGTGCTGGGGGAAAAAAAATAAAAATCCCTGCAGATCTGCAGGATGATTGTTTCATTCCAAGGCTCCATGGTTTAATTAGACTAAAATTACAGCTAAGGTGGAATATCTGTATTTTCCTTAGCTGGAAGGCAGCCCATGTCACCAAGGCAGGCTGTGCATGGATAATCTGGATAGAGACCCCAAAGCCTCTGATGTAGCAACTTAAAAATGATTTAATTCTGAAAGCCCACTGGGAAAAGGGGGATTTACCTTCTCAGCCAGGACATTTTCCAAGTTCCTCTGCAGTTTGCTTGCCAGACTTTCACACTCAGCCAGTTTCTCTCCTGTTTCCAAGAGCTCGTTTTCCAGGCGGTTGTTTTCCTGCAGCAAACAAAAAACCCCACAAGAGATCAGCACTTGGAGGAGGAAAAATCAGCATAATAAAGGTAATTCCCAATCCTGCATGACGCCATTCCAAGCTTCAGGTGATGACAGGAATTAGGAATTATTATTATCCACACACAACCCACTCCTGACACAGCAAGTGTGAACACTGGACTTTTGATAAATTATCAAAAGGCTTAACAGCAAGTTTGCTTTGCATGGTTTGGTCGTTTTTAAAAGAGGATTTTAAACTTGATCAAGATGTTTTATCTCCTGGCTTGACAGCTCATCTGAGAGCTGTGCACACACACACTCTGCACTTGATGGCAGCAGAGATTTGAGCTCTCTGGAGGTTGGGAATCCATGGCACAACCCATCCAGGTGCCCCAAACACCAATTCTCATGGCCATGACCCTACCTGGCTGCTTCAATGACTTTTGGCCAGCTAAACATTGCCCACAACTCATCCTTTCAGGAGTCACTCCCCCTGCCAGGGCATTCCTGCATTTTGGGGGAAATCCTGGCTGTGTTGAGCCCCTGTTACCTTCAGGGCCAGGCCCAGGCGGTCCCGGGTGTAATTCTCATCCGTTTTCAGCTTTTCAATCTCCTGCTCCAGCTCCAGCCTCTGTTTGTTGGCCTGCTGCAGGATCTGCTCCCGCTCCCTGCGCAGCTCGTTCTTCAGAGCAGAGATTCTCTCCTTGTACTCCTCGTCCAGCTTCCTGCCAGGGGGGACAGGGGCCTGTTAGAGCAAGTGTGGAAACCCAGGGAATGTTTCTGTGTCTGCTCTGGGGTGCCCTGACCCCCAGGGCACCGCTGACTTTGGCCCTCATCCATGGAGAAAGTTTCCTACATGTCAAGATAGACTGGAACCCACAAAAGTGTGAAATAGGTTATAGACAGTAGTGTTAGTGCATCACTTGGTGAGAAATTGAGGTTTTTTGGGGTTTTTAGTGTGTTGTGGATGGAAGCAAGATGGAGGGCACAGGGTGTGGGCCTGGGTTTCTTCTTCATGCTTCTTCTTCATGGGTTTGGGTGGCATTTTGTAATTGGGTGGAAAAATCCATATTGCGAGCACTTTGGGATCAGTTATTGGGTTAAAAGGGAAAATAATCCAGGTGTCAGTTCTGAATTGGATAGTTTAGTCTTAAAAGACTTTGGAACAAGAGATTGTTGGCCATTTTGTGCCTTCTGCTGAACTCACAGTAGTGAGACTGTTTCACTGATAAGAAATAAAAAACACCTGAGTTCAAACACAAATTACTGTCTCAAGTGCCTTCAATCCAGACACAGAAAAACTGACAACTGGGACCCCCAGAAGGAAGAAGGTGACAAATACTGCTGGGGGTGGAGCTGGGTGCCCACCAAGCCCCTGGCCAGGAGGGAGGGATGGATGGATGGAAGGATGGATGGATGGATGGATGGATGGATGGATGATGGATGGATGGATAGATGGAGGGAGGGATGGATGATGGATGGAGGGAGGGAGGGATGATGGATGGGTGGGTGGATGATGGGTGGGTGGATGATGGATGGATGGATGGACGGATGGATGGATGGATGATGGATGGATGGATGGAGGGATGGACGATGGAGGGATGGACGATGGAGGGATGGACGATGGAGGGATGGACGATGGAGGGATGATGGAGGGATGGATGATGGAGGGATGGATGATGGAGGGATGGACGATGGAGGGATGGACGATGGAGGGATGGACGATGGAGGGATGGATGATGGAGGGATGGATGATGGAGGGATGGATGATGGAGGGATGGATGATGGAGGGATGATAGCTGCTGCAGCTGCCCCACCTGAGGTTGTACTCGTTGCGGCGCTCGATGGCGGCGTGGTGATCGTCCACCTCCGAGGCCATCAGGGATTTCAGCTTCTCTGCCTTCTCCAGGTCCGAGCGCAGCTTCTCCTTCTCCCTGGCCACCTGGTCAAACCTCTCCCTGGGCAGAGCAGAGCAGAGCAGAGCCAGCCTGCATTAGGTCAGCCCTCACTGCTTCCCCCAAAAAGGAGATTTGAAACATCACAGAAGAAGCTTGGAAAGGTCTCCAAGGGTCTCATCGACTGAATTTAGTCACTGGATTTGAACCTGTACCCAAACACCTCTGGGCATGTCTTGGTGTCCCCACAGATCCTGAGGCCCTCAGCTGTGGTCCAGCCCCCAAATTCAAATCCTGAAGTGGTTTGGGTTGGAAGGGACCTTCCAGACTCTCTTGTTCCAGCCTCTACCATGGCAGGGACACCCTCCACTGTCCCAGGCTGCTCCAAGCTCTGTCCAACCTGGCCTTGGGCACTTCCAGGGATCCAGGGCCTCCCCACCCTCCCAGCCAGGAATTCCCAATTCCCAATCTCCCATCCCTCCCTGCCCTCTGGCAGTCAGAGCCATTCCCTGTGTCCTGTCCCTCCATCCCTTGTCCCCAGTCCCTCTCCAGCTCTCCTGGAGCCCCTTTAGGCCCTGCCAGGGGCTCTGAGCTCTCCCTGGAGCCTTCTTTTTCAATAGAGAAACCTGCACAGCAAGTCCAGCACACAAAGCTAAACTGTGTTGACTTTCAAAGGAAAACCACTGGGATTTACAGTGGTACAGATCTTGTACCTCACCTCCACATGGCAGAACCTCTGCAAAGCCCCAGATCAGTCTGGATCAAAGGCACTGATAAACTCCACCAGCCTCTGCCCTGTGCTGTGCATTCCTTGGCCATCAATGACCACCATGGACAGCAGGGACCACTCCCAGACTAGGAACAGCCTGCTGCTTCCATTTTTCATTTTTAACCACATTTTTTCTGCACTCCTTGGAGGTTTCAGTGGTTTTCCCAGGCAAAACAAGACAGCTGGAAATTTCTGAGCACTCCAACAGAGAACTGAGCCACCCCAGAGCCCCTAGGAGCACCAGCAGCCCTCAGCTGCTCCCTCAGCTCCTGCTTGGCCACCAGAGCAGGGAGCAGCACCTGCAGCCACCCCTGGGACTCACATCAAGTGCCTGATCTCTGTTTTGAAGCTGGCCAGGGCTGCCTGGTGCACCCCATTCTTGGTGATCAGGAGCTCGTTCTCCAGCGCCAGCGTCAGCTCCGTCAGGTTCACCTTCCCATCCAAGCTGAAGTCCAGAGCCTGTGGAAACAACAAATCCTCTGGGTGGAACGAGCTTCCTGCAGGAGCCTGGAGACATTTCTGCAGGGGTTGGCAGGACAGAACGAGCGGGCTCACAAGAGATCTTTGCTGGCTGATTAATCTGTCACAAATGCCCTGAGAGCAATAAACCAGACATCTCTGCCACCTCACTCCAACAGAGCTGCTGCCAGCTGTGGAGATGGGAAATGTCCTGGTTGTGCTGCAAAATAACAGGAAATTAAGCCCAGGACTGATGAATTGCACTAATTCCCTGCAGGATCTAATGAGACTGGACTCTGCTGCTGCAAGGAGGTGGCTGGGGATGCTCGTGGCAAACAAAACCAGCTCTTGCAACAGAGGCAACACAGGGGCAGCCCTGCAGGGGGGATTTGATGGTGAGGATCCCACCTCTGAGAAAGCCAGTTATCATCAGCAGCTGCTTGGGATTTTGTAAAATCTCAGAATGGATTGGCTGGAAAGGACATTAAAGGTCACCCAGTTCCTCCCCCTGCCACGGGGTAGAATTTCATCCCCCTTCCACTATCCCAGGCTGCTCCAAGCCTTGAAGAAAGGCCTTTTCTTTCCTTGGAAGTGTTCAAAACCCACATGGATGTGGCATTTGGGGATAGGGTTCAGTGGTGAACAAGGGCTGAGCTGACAGCTGGACTTTTCTAACCTAAACCCTGCAGGAGCAGAAAGTAAAAGCACTTGTGGTGGGACTGGAACACTGGAGAAACCACCCCAGTGACACCAGCACAAAGCAATTTTCCAGTGGAAAGCCACAAAATGAAGGTGGACACCCAAACCCGGTGAAGGTGGACACCCAAACCTGGAGAAGTTGGACACCCACACCCAGAGAAGGTGGACACCCAAACCTGGAGAAGGTGGACACCCAAACCTGGAGAAGATGGACACCCACACCCAGTGGAGGTGGACACCCAAACCTGGAGAAGGTGGACACCCAAACCCGGTGGAGGTGGACACCCAAACCCTGTGGAGGTGGACACCCAAACCTGGGGAAGGTGGACACCCAAACCCGGTGGAGGTGGACACCCAAACCCGGTGGAGGTGGACACCCACACTTGGTGATGGTGGACACCCACACCTGGAGAAGGTGGTCCCACCTTCTCAACCAGTGCAAGGTGATGATTGAGTTTTAAGTCCTGAGCACTGGCAGAGGTTATTCCAGCCTGGCTGTTCTCTACCCACATGGATATTTAAAATCCAGGAGAATCACACTCATCACTGCTGGAATCCAGGGATGGTCACATGAAATGATCTTCTGCCACCCTCAGCTTCTAATGGGATGGACAGGGATGGATTTATTCAGGTATTTGATTTCACCTTCATCACCTTTTTACTCTCCCTAATGGAACACTGAGGACTGGGCAGGGTTTCAAGTGCTGTCCTCCACCTCAGCACAAGCAATAATTCAGGTCACCCCAGTGCTCAGAGGTTTGCAGGTGCAGCTATTCAGGGAGGAAAAGGAATTAAATTGCTTCCTAAAAAATGTAGGTGACCTCTTCAAGCTATGCTGGAAATCACAGTGTATTTTTATCATTCAAAATGATAGAATGGGATGCACCATAAAGGAAATGATTGGAAATTTCCCAGAACTCTCGTTACTAGCACTGGGAATTTTTATAGGATTATAGAATGGTTTGGGTTGGAATAGACCTTAAAGATCATCCAGTTGCACCCCCTGTCATGGATGGGGACACCTTTCACTATTTTTATCATTAAAAATTATAGAAAAGGATGCAGCATAAAGGAAATGATTGGAAATTTCTCAGAACTCTTGTCACTAGCACTGGGAATTTTTATAGAATCATAGAATGGTTTGGGTTGGAACAGATCTTAAAGATCATCCAGTTGCACCCCCTGTCATGGATGGGGACACCTTTCACTATTTTGATCATTAAAAATGATAAAAAAGGATGCAGCATAAAGGAAATTATTGGAAATTTCCCAGAACTCTCGTTACTAGCACTGGGAATTTTTATAGGACCATAGTATGGTTTTGGTTGGAATAGATCTTAAAGATCACCCAGTTCCACCCCTTGCCATGGGCAGGGACACCTTCCACTATTTTTATCATTAAAAATGATAAAATGGGATACACCATAAAGGAAATTATTGGAAACTTCCAAGAACTCTTGTCACTACCACTGGGAATTTTTATAGAATTATAGAATGGTTTGGGTTGGAATAGATCTTAAAGATCATACAGTTGCACCCCCTGTCATGGGCAGGGACACCTTTCACTATTTTTATCATTAAAAATGATAAAATGGGATGCAGCATAAAGGAAATGATTGGAAATTTCTCAGAACTCTTGTCACTAGCACTGGGAATTTTTATAGGATCATAGAATGGTTTGGGTTGGAACAGATCTTAAAGATCACCCAGTTCCACCCCCTGCCATGGGCAGGGACACCTTCCTCTAGTCCAGGCTGCTCCAAGCCCTGTCCAACTTGGCCTTGAACACTTCCAGGGATGGAACAACCACAGCTTCTCTTTGGGAAGCTTTAAAAGTGGAAAAAAACAGAGACTTTGGAGAGGAAAAAAATAACTCGGCATCCAACACAGGGATAAAGAATAACACACAAAACCAGGGGTGAGATGCAGCTGGGGGTTACCTTCAGGATCTCCTGGCTGTTCTCAATGCCCTCCTGGTGCCAGCAGTCCAGGACCTCCTCCACACAGCCATAGCCCATGCCATCATCCAGGCTGGAGAAGAGGGAGAAGCCGATGGTGCTGGGCATGGCCGAGGGGGTGGTGGTGCGCCGGCCGCTCTCGTCGAAGGACTGCAGAGAGGATGAGGGTGAGACAGGGCACAGGCAGTGCCCACAGGGCTTTACCAATGGAATTTCCCTAGCACTGCTCCAGAGATTAAGGATTAAGCTCTGTTTTTCCTCAGTGCCAAGCAAAACCCGGCGGGAGCGTCGCTGCTGACCTCAAGCAGGCACTGGGGATTTAAGATAAATCCCAGGAGGAGCAGCGTTCCAGAGCTGGCCTCATGGCTCCAGAAGGGTTTGCCACTGTTCATTTTTGGTTTGGAATGTCACTTTCCCTAAAACAGCTGCAGGGAGCATTTGTAGAGTGGTTTGGGTAGAGCCCTCAGCTTCCAGGTAGAGACAGGGAGCAGATTTCAAACTCTCTCTCAGAAAAATGCAAAAATGGGAGTGGAGATGTGGGGGCTGCATGTTCCCAGCCTGTCCCAGGCAGTGCTTTCCTCTGCACCCAATTTCTACTGGATGCCCCATCCTGGAGTGCTCCAGACCAGGCTGGATGGACTTTGGAGCACCCTGGGATAGTGGAAGGGTTGGAATGAGCTTTAAGGTCCCTTCCAACACAAACCACCCTGAAACTCTACAAGGCTCTCAACCACAGGTTGCCAGAGCCCTCTCCAAGCCACAGAATTTCCAAGTGGAGCCGTGTCCCCTTTCCCATGAGGGTGTTCTGTGTTTTATCTCCCCCAAAAGAGTTTTTTCTGAGCAAGCAGTTGAAATCTGCTTTTGGAGCAGGGCAGGCAGCAGCTCACTGCCACCTGCTCCTCACAGCTGCCCCTGCAGGGACAAGCACTGAGGAAGAGGAGGAGACAGGCTGGGTGGGAAATGTTCAGGAATTCTCCTGCTCCTTTTAGCCCAGGATTCTCCTCTCACTTTCTCACCTGCATGGAGAGGTGGCGTTTCAGCTGCCGGTACGGAGTGGATGCTGAGGGGGTGAGAGATTTCCCATTTCTAAACAGGCCATAAAAGAAATCCTCTATGCTCATGGTCCCATCCTGCTCCAGGTTATGCAGCACCTCCTCAAGCACCTGCAAGGAGACAGAAATCATGCAAAAGGCCAAAAAAAAAAAAATCTGGCACAGAGCAAATATTCTATTCCCAAGGCTCCAAAAAGAGCAAAGCAAGAATTACCTGCTACATCAGCCTGCCACATTTCCATATTCTCCACATGGAAAATTGCAGGCACACATACACCATGAAAAAAAGCTACTGGTCATCTTGGAGCTGCTGTTTAATGAGGCAGCAAGGAAAAAAAAACTCATTTCATTCTGCCCCTGAGTCAGTGTGACCTCAGGAATTCAGCTCCAGGTACTGAGATGCCAAACCCTGAGCAGCTTGAAGTGACCAGGCAAAAAAAAAGAAAACCAAAACCTAAGACACTGCAAGGTTATCATAAATCTGTTTGATGCTTCAGGGCATGCTGCTTTCTCAAAAGTAGGACTGGAGATGTTCAGATTAGCCCCTCACTATTTCTTTGTCTACAGTTTATCTTCTCAGGTATTATTTTCTGCCTTAATACCCTAAAACATTTCATTGTGGATGCTGCAAAGGAATACCTGCTCAGGAACATGTTTTGTGGAGGAAATTAATACAAACCATGTTATCTTAAGATGCAAAAAAATCTGACTTTTTTAATAAAACTAAATCCTAAGTTGACAAGAGACATCTTTTGTTAAAAATTTCATTTTCTCGTGGGCTCTTGCTGCAGGACAGAAACACCCACAGGCCTTCCCAAAGTCAAAAGCAACCACCTATGAATATTTAACCCATATTTGCTGTCTAGCTAGAAAATTCCTAGGATTAAAGAGACATGCCTGGAATCCAAGCCATGCTTTTAAAATCCCAGACCCCTCTGTGACTGCGTGAGGAGCACGCACGCCACGGCTCAGCCTGGCAGCTGCCTTCTCCTGATGGTTTGGGACCCAAAACCTCACTGAGAACCAGCAGCTGGAGCTGGAAACCCCTTGGGGTGAATCCCAGGGGGGATTTGGGGGCTCACAGCAAAGGCCAGGCAGGGCAGGGCAGGGATGGGTCGCTCACCTCGCCGGCCGCCGCGTGCAGCCCGTGCTGCTCACAGATGGACACCAGCTTCTTCCTGTTCAGGTGGCCATCCCTGGTGATGCCCAGGTGCTCACAGACCTCCTGGAGCTTCTCCTCGATCCAGTCTGGGCTCGGGGAGGCCCCAGGGGAGGCGTTCAGGTCGTCGGGGTTCCAGAAGCGCAGCTGGCCTGGAGGGGGGAGATGGATCCGTGTCTGCAGTGAGGAGCAGAACATCTGGGGGTCTGCACCCCACAGGGAACCTGCTGCTGCAGTGGGAACAGATCCTTCCTGGCTCTGCAGATCACAAGGGATCGTTTGTCTGGGTTCAGAGCACACTTTGGGGTTTAGGATGTGGATACTGGGCCCAGCAGTACCAGACTCTGCTCAGCTTTCACTCACTTGCGCCACCAGGGGAAGGAGCCTCCACAGAATCATGGAATTGCTAAGGTTGGAAAAACCTCTAAGAGCATGGAGTCCAACAGCTCCCCAGCACAGCCAAGGCCACTGCTGATCCTTGTCCCCAAGTGCCACATCCACACAGCTTTCCATCCCTCCCAGTGCCTCCCAGGGGCTGTGGCCAGGAGGATCTTTGGGAATGTGGATGAGTTTGATGGCCAATGTGGCCAAGGAACAGCAGCAGAGCTTCCTCAGCTGCTGGCACGGATGGGAAAGGCACCCCCCTCCCTCCCCATGGCTGTTTTGGGATCAAGGGAGCTGCCAGGCCACCTCCTGGGGCTGGAAAAGCAACTTTAGGAGAAAAAAGTTGGCCCCTTTGGATGGGGAAGGGGTTAGAGAGCAGCTGAAATATGGAAGAGGTGCTGATGTAATTTAAAGGAAGTAGATGCATCCCTCTGTGCCCTGAACAGCTCCATGTCCTTCCTGTCACCCTCCTGATGAAGATGGTAGAACACTCTTTTGATGAAGATGGTGGAACACTGACACAGGTTGCCCAGAGAAATTTCCCATCCCTGGAAGTGCCCAAAGCCAGGTTAGACAGGACTTGGAGCACCCTGGGATAGTGGAAAGTGTCCCTGCCATGGCAGGAGTGGGACTGGATGAGCTTTAAGCTCCCTCCCAAACCATTCCAGGAATTTATAATTCTGTGACAATTAAGGAACTTTTAATGACTGGTCCCTGCTGACATCTAGTGCCCACCAGGCTCCACTACAGCCAGAGCCCCCCGGGGCAGGATGGGGAGCAGGACAGAGAGCAGGGGGACCAGGCACACCCACAGCAGGATGAACAGGGCAAGGGGGTATGGTACAAGATGTGCCCTGCCTCAGCTTTCATCCCCAGCTTGGGGGATGCCCCAGCTGCACCTCCCCAAGCTCTGCAGCAGCCAGGCTGGGTGCTCCCCACACCCAGAGCCCCTCTGACCCCTCTTCAAAGCAGAAATGAGAACAAGCAATGAGAACAGGCAGAGCCAGGAGCTGCCCTCTGCTCTTACCCTCGGCCTCGTACTCCTCGCTGCCTCGCGTCTTCCAGTGCTGGGGAGAAAACAAAAAGCTCCTGAGTTATTGACTGACTGCAAGGCATCCCCGGAATGAAAGAGACTCTGGGATCAGCCAAGGAGCTGCAGGGCTCCAGCCAGGCTGCCAGGCTTTCATCTCCCTGCAGGCTGGGCTGGGCATCCAGGGCTCTTTGATCCTGCCCTGCTCTGGCACCTGCAGCTCTGTGCTGGCAGAGCCCAGAGGTGCCCAAAGCCCCACAGGGACCCAGCAGAGGGGACAGAGGAGAGCCTGGAGGGTGCTGGGAGCAAGGGAGAGGTTTGCTCAGAGGGCAAACCATGCTGCTTTTCTTTGAGGATTGATGGTTGAGGGGATGGGGATGCAGGGGAGATCACAGAGCTGAGAAAATCATGCTGCTTTTCTTTGAGGATTGATGGTTGAGGGGATGGGGACAGAGGAAGATCATAGAGCTGGGTCAGCCTTTCCTTCCTTTATTCTGTGCACACTCAGCCAAACCAAATTCAAACCTCCTGCACTGAGTGCAGCTCTATCAGGAGAGAGCTATGCTGTCAATAAGCCTTTCACTGAGCTTAACAGAGAAATAAAATACTCTCTGGTGGTCTTAAACCATCCAGCTCCCTGTGGCATCATCCCATGAGCCCAGGCAGCACCAGGATCTCCCTGCAGGCTGGGCTGGGCATCCAGGGCTCTTTGGTCCTGCCCTGCTCTGGCACCTGCAGCAATGTGGTGGCAGAGCCCAGAGGTGCCCAAAGCCCCACAGGGACCCAGCAGAGGGGACAGAGCAGAGCCTGGCAGGGTGCTGGGAGCAAGGGAGAGGTTTGCCCTCTGAGAAAATCATGCTGCTTTTCTTTGAGGATTGATGGTTGAGGGGATGGGGATGCAGGGAAAATCATAGAGCTGGGTTATCCTTGAGGATTGATGGTTGAAGGGATGGGGATGCAGGGAAGGTCACAGAGCTGAGAAAATCATGCTGCTTTTCTTTGAGGGATTGATGGTTGAGGGGATGGGGATGCAGGAAGATCATAGAGCTGGGTCAGCCTTTCCTTCCTTTATTCTGTGCACACTCAGCCAAGCCCAATTCAAACCTCCTGCACTGAGTGCAGCTCTGTATCAGGAGAGAGCTATGCTGTCAACAAGAGCTTAACAGAGGGAAAATAAAACCACTCTCTGGTGGTCTTAAACCATCCAGCTCCCTGTGGCATCATCCCATGAGCCCAGGCAGCCCCAGGAGCAAAAGCACAGCATTAAAGGTGATTTCCTCATGTACTACACGTTGTCTCATGCCTGGCACCCTTGTAGCAGCCCAGGGTATTTACTCCCACAACATTAACTTTGCTCTGCAGTGGCAGATGTTGCTCCTGCACTGGGACAAGTGGATCCTTCTGCCTGCACGTGACTGATGGATTTGGAGTCAAAGTCACCCAGGACATAAAGAGGCTCTAAATCACCACAGAAAAAGTTCAATAGCTCTCATTCAGATTACAGCTAAAAGCCATTAATCTACAACGTTGCCATGGAAATGGAATTAAGGCACTGGACTTTTTTTAGCTCTGCTGCTGCTCCCGTTTCAGCTGCAGGACCAGGCAAGGGCCCTTCCCTGCCACAGCATCACAACATCCCATGAGGGACAAAAGGAGGAGCTGAGGCAACAGGTGCCATTAAATGCCAGCCCTGCAAGCTCTGCACAAAGAGAATGCAGAACTCTGGCACAGGGTGCCCAGAGCAGCTGTGCATGCCCCTGGATCCCTGGAAATGTCCAAGGCCAGGCTGGATGGGGTTTGGAACAGCCTGGGATAGTGGAAAGTGTCCCTGCCATGGCAGGGGATGGGACTGGATGGGCTTTAAGCATTCTGGGATTCTATGAAATTGCCATCTGAAAATGCAGAAAACTTTGCAGAGAGAGATTTCTCTGGCTTGGGTGCCAGAGACATCACCCTGCAGCCACCCATGCTCCTCCTTGGGGACAGCTGGGACACTGAGGGGAAGCTGGCAGTGATGCTCAGGAGGCAGATCCTCTGTGTCCCAGCCTTTGTGCATAAGCAGCATGCACACTTTTATATAAAATCACATTAATTGAGCAACAGAGCCCCTCACTTCAAGCACTTTCAGCAAAACCACATCAGCTGCTGCTGTCCCACCCTTGCAAGTGTCCAAAGCCAGGCTTGGAGCAGCCTGGGATGGGGGAAGGTGTCCCTGCCATGGCAGGGGGTGGGATGGGATGGGATTTAAACTCCCCTTCCAACCCAAACCACCCTGGGATTTGACAAAATCACAACAACCCCATCACCACCAACAACCCAAAAAAGGGCTCTGGGATTCTACAAAACCACAACAACCCCATCACCACCAACAACCCAAAAAAGGGCTCTGGGATTCTACAAAACCACAACAACCCCATCACCACCAACAACCCAAAAAAGGGCTCTGGGATTCTACAAAACCACAACAACCCCATCACCACCAACAACCCCCAGAGGCTGAACAAAGCCAGGGGGGTTTTTGGGCTGGGGTGCTCGTGTGACCTCCCCTCCCTCCCTCCTGTCCCTTTGTGTGCTCGGGGTCAGCCACCACCGGGAGGGGACAAAGAGGGGCCGGGGTGGGTGGGACGTGCCCATGTCAGGCTCTCATTGTCCCCCAGCCCCAGCAGGGCTCCAGCTGGCCCCGGGTCAGAGGCAGGGGGTGCCAGGAATGCCTGATCCCCGGGGAGGCGCGTGCGGGGAGCAGATGGCTCCGAGTGCATCTGCAGCCCTGGGCCCTGCCCACAATGAGGCAGCAGCCACCTCTCTGTCCCCCCTGCCATCTGCTCCAGCCAGCCAGACCTTTGTTCTCCCCCGGAATATAGTGCTAATTAACATGGTGAGCAGCAGCACATGCCATGAGGGGAGCCCCGGCCCCGGGGATGATGGGGTTTGCTCTTCCCAGATCCACACAGCTGCTCCCTGGGATGAGCAGAGACCCCCAAAAAAGATCTTAAATCCCCACACTTTGCTTTGTCAGGTGCCTTCAGCTCCATGCACCAGTCAGGCACTTTTTCTAGGAGTGGGCACTACCCTGAGCTGTTAATCACAAATCCTGGCTTTCCAGTGATGGATTTTGTTCTTCCCAGATCCACACTGCAGCTCCCTGGGATGAGCAGCCTGAACAGAAACTCCCAAAAGAAGCTCTCAAATCCCCACACCTCACTTTGCCAGGTGCCTCCAGCTCCAATGCACCAGTCAGGCACTTTTTCTGGGAGCAGGCTGAGTTGTTAATCACAAATCCTGGCTTTCCAGTGCTGGTGGATTTTGTTCTTTCCAGACCCACACTGCAGCTCCCTGGGCTGACCAGCCTGAGCAGAGACCCCCAAAAAAAGCTCTCAAATCCCTCACTTTGCCAGGTGCCCTCAGCTCCAAAGCACCAGTCACACCAGCAATGCACATTTTCTGGGAGCAGGCACTATCCTGAGCTGTTAAATCACAAATCCTGGCTTCCCAGTGCTGATGGATTTTGTGTGGATCTTCCCAGATCCACGCTGCAGCTCTCTGGGCTGAGCAGAGACCCCTCAAAAAGGATCTTAAATCCCCACACCTTGCTTTGTCAGGTACCTTCAACTCCAAAGCATCAGTCAGGCACCTTTTCTGGGAGTGGGCACTGTCCTGAGCTGTTAAATCACAAATCCTGGCTTTCCAGTGATGGATTTCATTCTTTCCAGTGCTGATGGATTTTGTTTTTCCCAGTGCTGATGGATTTTGTTCTTCCCAGATCCACACTGCAGCTCCCTGGGCTGAGCAGAGACCCCAAAAAAAGCTCTCAAATCCCCACACTTCACTTTGCCAGGTGCCCTCAGCTCCAAAGCACCACTCACACCAGCAATGCACTTTTTCTGGGAGTGGGCACTATCCTGAGCTGTTAAATCACAAATCCTGATTTTCCAGTGATGGATTTCATTATTTCCAGGGCTGATGGATTTTTTTCATCCCCCATCCAGATTGCAGCTCCCTGGGCTGAGCAGAGACCCCAGAAAAAGCTCTCAAATCCCTCACTTGCCAGGTGCCCTCAGCTCCAAAGCACCACTCACACCAGCAATGCACTTTTTCTGGGAGCAGGCACTATCCTGAGCTGTTAATCACAAATCCTGTTTTTCCAGGATGGTCCCACTTTGGAATCTCACCTCAAGGATCCAAAATCAGGAGTTTCAACCCTCCCAAGGAGCCAGGCCATGCTGGAAACAATTCAGGCACACACAGAGCATGGGAGCAGGTGGCACTGAAGGGACAGAACTGGGATGTGCCAGCAGATTCTAAAACCTCAAAGCTTGGAGCAAGCTGGACAAGTGGAAACCATCCCTGCCCAGGGGTAGAGGGCTGGAATGAGATGGGCTTTAGGGTCCTTTTCAACCCAAACCACTCTGGAATTCCATGAACCTGCAAGTAGGAGGGACCTCTCCAGAGCAGAGCAGCAGCTGGGGAAGGGGAGGGATGGATGCTCCTAGGGAGGACTGGAAGTCACACAGCCACCATCCATGGGGACAAGCTCCTGCAGGTCACAGGGACCCTCAGGAACCCACCCCAGCAGGGTTAGCCCCAAATCCACACCCAGCTGTTCATTACCTGATCCAGCAGCACCTGAAAAGCCCCGGGGATGGAGGTGGAGCCTCCCTGGGCAGCTGCCCTTGGAGTCCATGTTAATCCTCCCACAGGCCCCAGGGAAGGGATGTCCCTGCTGGAAGAGGCTGCTCCAATCTCACCCCTTGGTTTGAGCTGTCACAGAGGTGTAAAAGGGCAGTCCATTAACAAGGTCAGTTAATTAACCCAGCTGGTGTAACCACACTGTCCTGCTGGGAGTGCTTGTTGCACCTTTTGGGCTGCTGGGATGGTGAATTCCTCTGCAAGTGGAGCAAAAATCAGGCTAAACTTGTGAAACTCCGACTTTATCAACATCTCCAAAGCAGACTTTTCCCTCCCAGAGCAGCTTTCCAGCCTTTCCCTTCCCAGAGCTGCCTTCCAGCCTTTCCCCTCGTGTTTACCAGGGAGGGAGGGAGGGAAGGAAACCTCTCAGACACAGCCTGAGCCCTTTTAATTGGCACTGCCTGGGAGCAAGCACCAATTAAGCCATCCTGCCCCAGTTCTCAGGCTGGGGCTGTGTTTGCACACACAGCACAGAGAACTGGGCAAGGGCTGCTCCCTGGCCAGATCCCAGGGGATCAGGAGCCTCCAACACCCCCTGGGACCCCTCAGCACCTTCCAGAAAGCCATTCCCAGGCATGCCAAGAGAATCTGCTGTGGAGATGTTGATAAAGTTGGAGTTTCACAAGTTTAGCCCCATTTTTGCTCCACTTGCAGAGGAATTCACCATCCCAGCAGCCCAAAAGGTGCAACAAGCACTCCCAGCAGGAGACTGATCCAGCCCCCAGCCACAGTGTGGTTACACCAGCTGGGTTAATTACCTGACCTTGTTAATGGACTGCCCTTTTATACCTCTGTGACAGCTCAAACCAAGGGGTGAGGTTAGAGCAGCCTCTTCCAGCAGGGACATCCCTTCCCTGGGGAGTGTGGGAGGATTAACATCGACTCCAAGGGCAGGGCAGCCCACGTGGCCAACACCAGAGATGGATGAGCATCCCTGTGGTGCTGAGCAAAGGCCACCAGCAGCAGGGAAAACCTTTCTTTGAGGTGTTGGTTTGGGGTTTTTTATCATTTTTAAGCTCAGCTGCATAGGAATAACACTAAAACCATGGGAATTGGAAATTCCTTCCTTGCTTTCTCACACAGGGCTGGGTGTCCCCCTACAATTTGAGGCTCCAAGTGAAGCCACGAGACAGAGGAGGGGAGAAAGCAGCAATGCTTCTCCTTCCCAGTGGAAAAACTCCCAGCACATCTCCTGAATCAACAATGCTTGGCACAGCAGGGCAGGCTGGAAGCAGCCCAGCTCCAGGGCAGGGCTGTTGTGGCTGTGCTCTAACACACAACACCAACCCCAACCACTCAGCTCCTCTGCCTTTCCTGGCTGGGGAAGCAAGAGGAGATTCACTGGCACAAAGAGAGCCACAGATCTGGAGCACAAAACCAGGAATGGGGTTTTTTTTTTTTTGGAGCAATTAGATGCCACTGTCCCAAAGCAGCTGCTGGCTGCCCACCACTCCTTCTCCCCCATCCCTCCTGCTGGAGCCATGGCCAGGTTCTGGCAGCTGCTCTAATGGATGTGGACGTGCTCAGGCTGCTCCCAGCCCACACCTCGTTAGCCACGGGGGCACAGCTCAGCCCTTGGGTAATTGCTGGCCCACACTCCAGCCAGGAGCATGGCCCAGCTCCCTGCCCACTTCCCACGGCACAGGGAGCCACGCCTGGCATGGCTCATCCTAGGGACAGGCAAGGAGAGTGGCCAGGAAAGGCACTGGGACATCCCAAACCCCTTGGATGAGGGCAGCAGTCACATCCAGAGGGCCACCCCAACACCCATCCTTGTGCCAGTAAAGGCACTGGGACATCCCAAACCCCTTTAGGTGTGGGCAGCAGCCATATCCAGAGGTGACAAGGCCACCCCAACACCCATGCTAGTGCCAGTAAAGGCACTGGGACATCCCAAGCCCCTTGGATGAGGGCAGCAGTCACATCCAGAGGTGACAAGGCCACCCCAAAACCCATCCTAATGCCAGTAAAGGCACTGGGACATCCCAAACCCCTTGGATGAGGGCAGCAGCAATGTCCAGAGGTGACAAGGCCACCCCAACACCCATACTAGGGGTGGAACATCCTAGGGACAGGCAAGGAGAGTGGCCAGGAAAGGCACTGGGACATCCCAAACCCCCTTAGATGAGGGCAGCAGCAAAGCCCAGAGGTAACAAGGCTACCCCAACACCACATCCAGAGGTGACAAGGCCACCCCAACACCCATCCTAGTGTCAGTAAAGGCACTGAGACATCCCAAACTCCCTTAGATGAGGACAGCAGCCATGTCCAGAGGTGACAATGCCACCCCAACACCCATCCTAGTTCCAATAAAGGCATTGAAACATCCCAAACCCCTTTAGGTGTGGGCAGCAGCCACGTCCAGAGGTGACAAGGCCACCCCAACACCCATCCTAGACACTAGCAAGGACAGAGGCCAATGCCTTCACTGGGAAGGCTCCAAGCACATCCCAACCCCTCTGGATGTGGTCAGCAGCCATGCCCAGAGGTGACAAGGCCACCCCAACACCAATCCTAGGAACAGGCAAGGAGAGTGACCAGTAAAGGCAGTGGGACATCCCAAACCCCTTTGGATGAGGACAGCAGCAATGTCCAGAGGTGATAAGGCCACCCCAACACCAATCCCAGGAGAGAGGCCAATGCCTTCACTGGGAAGGCTCCAAACACATCCCAACCCCTCTGGATGAGGGCAGCAGCCATGCCCAGAGGTGACAATGCCACCCCAACACCAATCCTAGTTCCAGTAAAGGCATTGGGACATCCCAAACCCCTTTAGGCGTGGGCAGCAGCCACACCCAGAGCTAAAAAGCCCCCCCACAACACCCATCCTAGGAGAGCAGCCAATGCCTTTACCAGGAAGGCTCCAAGCACATCCCAACCCCTCTGGATGTGAGGAGCAGCCATGTCCAGAGGTGACAAGGCCACCCCAACACCAACCCTAGCACCAGTAAAGGCACTGGGACATCCCAAACCTCTCTGGATGAGGGCAGCAGCCACGTCCAGAGGTGACAAGGCCACCCCAACACCCATTCTAGGGACAGACAAGGAGGGCAGCCAGTAAAGGCATTAGGTGTGGACAGCAGCCATACCCAGAGCTAAAAAGGCCACCCCAACACCAATCCTAGGAGAGCAGCCAATGCCTTCACTGGGAAGGCTCCAAGCACATCCCAACCCCTCTGGATGTGAGGAGCAGCCACGTCCAGAGGTGACAAGGCCACCCCAACACCAATCCCAGGAGAGAGGCCAATGCCTTCACTGGGAAGGCCCCAAGCACATCCCAACCCCTCTGGACATGGTCAGCAGCCACATCCAGAGGTGACAAGGCCACCCCAACACCAACCCTAGCACCAGTAAAGGCAGTGGGACATCCCAAACCCCTTTGGATGAGGGCAGCAGCCACGTCCAGAGGTGACAAGGCCCCCTCAACACCAATCCCAGGAGAGAGGCCAATGCCTTCACTGGGAAGGCTCCAAGCACATCCCAACCCCTTTAGATGAGGGCAGCAGCGATGCCCAGAGGTGACAAGGCCACCCCAACACAATCCTAGGGACAGGCAAGGAGAGTGGCCAGTAAAGGCATTGGAAAATCTCAAATCCCTTTGGATGAGGGCAGCAGCCACATCCAGAGGTGACAAGGCCACCCCAACACCAATCCCAGGAGAGAGGCCAATGCCTTCACTGGGAAGGCCCCAAGCACATCCCAACCCCTCTAGACGTGGTCAGCAGCCACATCCAGAGGTGACAAGGCCACCCAGCACCCTCCCCTCCCTGCTGACCTCCTGGCTGGCAGCAATGTGGGCAGGATGTGGCTCCTCGCTCAGTGGCTCGATGACTGTCACCTCAGCAAAGTCCTCGGGGGACTCGGGGAACTCCGGCAGCGAGCGGCGCCCGTAGCGTTTGCCACCCTTGATGTACTTGGGCTGTGCCTCTGGGGAGCAATCTGGGGAATGCAAGCACAGAACACAGCAGGAAGGTCATTTCTGAGCTCTCTCAGGGCTGGTGTGCTCCTCCAGCAGGATTTTGAGTGCCCAGTTGCTGCCACCATTCCCAGTGGGCAAATGCCAATGGTGGATCATCACCACCCTCAGGGACTGTGGTCACAGGGGTCTGAGGATGAGGGAAGAGTGAGGATCTGACTCCATGTTTCAGAAGCCTTGATTTATTATTTTATGATATATTTTACTATAGTAAAAGAATAGAAGAAAGGATTTCATCAGAAGGCCAGCTAAGAATAGAAAAAGAAAGAATGATAACAAAGGCTTGTGGCTCAGGCTCTCTGTCCAAACCAGCTCACTGTGACTGGCCATTAATTAGAAGCAACCAACATGGGCCAATCCCAGATGCACCTGTTGCATTCCACAGCAGCAGATAAGCAATGTTTCCATTTTGCTCCTGAGGCCTCTCAGCTTCTCAAGAGGAAAAATCCTAAGGAAAGGATTTTTCATAAAATGTCTGTGACACCCCTCACCCTGGCATTGGGTCTGATGGTTGGAATTGGTGCTGCTCCCTACCAAAAAAAGCTGTCACAAAGTGAAATCTTCCTTTTCCTCACCCCTCCCCAAGCCCCAGATGAAGTTAACAGGATGGGGAGGGAAAATCTCCACAACCTTGCCAGGAGCCCGGGATGGAAAGTCCATTAGGCCTCTCCTCCTTGCACTCATCTCCATTAGCAGCACCAGGCAGGTTTAATTAGGGACTGGGTTGCACTGAGGCAGCTCAAGTCTCCAGATCCTGCAGACACCTGGGCGGCTGCTGCTGCTGCTCTCTGTGGGTTTGAATTTCAGCTCCATTAAAAATGCCCAAACAAGCAGGAGAGTGGAAAAAAATTGGGCAAGTTTGGAGTCTCTGGGGGCCCCCAGACGGGAGCAGCTGATGTGAGAGACAGTGGGGCAGGTCCCAGCCTGTGCTGAGCAGCCAAAGCCAACTGCAGGATCTAAATAACCCTTTGGAGTCATCCTCTAATTACAGGGGCTCCACATTCCCCAGCTCCAGCTTCCCCCAGCAAGCTCCTGCCTTTGGGGACTGAATTATCCGGGAGCACTGGCAGGCAAGGATCAAAACAAAAAATAAATAAGCACGTTTTGGGCTGTTTTCAGGGAGAATCTGGAGCAGGGGGCAAATTAAACCAAGGACCAAATTAACCAGGGATTCAATTAGGGGAAGGCTCGGTGCCACGCTTTGTTTCAGTGTTTGCTAACCTGACTGCTGCAACCCCCCCAGGACTCCATCATCTTTTATTTTCTGCCTCTCACAGTGGCAGAAAGAGCAGCAGCTTTTGAAAATTTTATTTGCAGAGGGCTGTGATATAAAAGAAATGCAAGAGTGCAATACTAATAAGGCACAGGGAAGCTGTTCCAGCACTGACAAAGGATACAGGGAAAGCTGCAGGTCCTCCAAACCCCCTCACCCCAAATGCCTCCTCGGATAATATTCCTTTAGATATGGAAGAAAAGGCTTCAAGCTTGTTAGAGGGGAGGAAAAAAAAATATATTCCACAACTTAGCTATGCAATGAATTATAAAATACACAGGCTGAGGAGTGCTTTGATTCCTGCAGCCCCACACTCCATCCAGCCTCGGTGCAGCTCTAGGGAACAAACCCCGTGCCTGTGTTTGAACAAGGCCATTTTAACAAGATTTGCTGCAGCTGGGACTCAGCACATGAAAGTTGGGCTGATGGAGTGCACCGATAGAAAAATCAGGAGGAGACAGGCTGATTAAGGGAGAGCCCCAGAACAAAAGCAAACCTTATCACTCCTATTAAAGCCCGCCCGGTGGTGAACAATCTCCATCCAGCAGCTCTCTCTGAAATGCTAATATTTGTGGCTACTCATTCACCCAGTTATTTCCTCCCTCCCCTACACAAGAGAGGGCTGGGGGGGCTTTGTTTTTTCTTCAGAAATCATTTTTATTATTCCTCAGACAGAGCTGCACCTCCATCTGTCTTTGGAGAGAGGGAGGAGGGGGAAGGAGCTGGAATTCTGTGAAGCTACAGCTGAATTTTCTGCTGAATTTCCAAAGAATCCTGTTTCCATCCCCACACTGAGTGTGTTTTACCAGCTGGAAATTCAGTGGTGTGCTGGAAGGTGTTCCTGCTGTTCCAGGGGGTTGGAATAAGATGATTTTCAATGTCCCTTCAGCTCTGTGACTCTCAGGAGCACAAGTGCCACCACGCCGTGCCCCCTGTGAGCACAGCAAAGGGAGCAGCAGGAGCCTCTCCCCACGTTGTGTTTTAAGCATTTTTCAGGCTGGCAGCTGATTTCCCTCCTCTCTCTGCTCTGAGCACCACGGGTGAGCTTGTTTGCCTTTTGTAATTAAAAAACTCTGAAGCTCCAGAACATCCCTGCGAGGGAAAGGTGACCCTTCACAGCTTGAGGAGAAGAAAGTTTGCTCCCAACTTCCAAACCAGCTGTGCCTGAGCCCAGCTGCTGAGGGAATCCCAGCTCAGGCACCCCCTGAAATCCCAATTTCCACAGCCAGGGTGGTTTTAACAGTGTTCCAGCCCTTCCTTATCACATCCCTGGAAGCACAAATCCCTCTCCTTTCCAGCACCATCCCCTCTCAGCCAGGTGGACACAGACACCTCCCACACCTGCAGCCCCCTCCAAGCCTCTCCATCTCCTGCTTTCCCATCAAACCCCCCAGCACAGCAGCTGGTGCCCTTGATGTCCCCACCATCCCCAATATTTAGGGAATTCTGGGCACACAAAAATGCAAAAAGGAGCCATCCATGTTTCCTGAATGCAGGAAATTCACTGCTGAGCTGAACAGCTTCTCATCCCCAGCCAAAAATGAGCAGGAAGGCTTGGAGAATCATTCAAGTTGGGAAAGAAACATTAAGGTTATCAAGTCCAACCTCAGATCTGCTTGTGCTTCCAGAGGCACAGGAGGAACATGAAGATGTTAAAATCAAGCCTTTCCCTGGAGCAGATGCCCAGCAGACAGCCCTGTGTGCTGTTCATCCCCAAAAATGCCAAAAATCCCCCTGAACAGAGGGGGAAACACCCCCAGAGCAGAGGATGCTCTGCTGCCCACTCCTCTCACCAAGAGCAGGGGAGATGCTGCTGCTCACACCCCCACTATTGTGTGCCTGACAAATCACCAAGAAAGGAGGAAAAAAGAGAAAAATAAAATAAGTTGAGCCCTCTCTGCTCCCTACAGCCCTTGGCAAAGCGTGGGCTTAGTAAAACCCACCCCAGAGCTGGTGTCTAATTAGACACTGGGGTCTGATCTGCCCCCCTGAACTGCCCCCAGGCTGGGGACAAGAGCAGGAGCTGGGAGAAGCAGCCTCTCACCTTCCTGCCCACTGCCCAGAGGGTTTGTGGCCCTCCAAGTGCCCCTGAAATGAAACATCCCCCCCAATAATTCTGCATTTCACTCCCTGATTTAAGCACTGCACAGGAACCATCAATTCCCTCTCTCACTCCTCCCCATCCATCCCACTGAAACGTCTCCATGGCTGGAGATTTACACTTGATTTTCTGCCTTTCTGCACCAGATAAGTCATTTCAAAATCCTGCTCTGCCCTCAGATGGGGAGGGAGAGGGGGGCTCCCCTTCCCTGGGCCAGGCATCAAAGCCCTGCAGAGCAGACAAAAGGGGGTTTAGAGCAGGAGCCCCCTCATCCCACAATCCCAGCCTTCAGAGGGGAAATTAATTTCTCTGCTGCTTAAGATTTGGAAGGGAGGGATGCTCCAAGTGCTGGGCAAAGCCCGTGGCAGCCAGGATCTGCTAAATCCTAATCCCCTGAGGCACCAGGTATGTCTGAACTCCCCCAAGCCCTGTTTCACCATCCAGCCTCAGCACTGGAGGAAGAGAGGAGCTGTGG
Source organism: Setophaga petechia (assembly GCA_024362935.1). Classification (NCBI taxonomy): domain Eukaryota; kingdom Metazoa; phylum Chordata; class Aves; order Passeriformes; family Parulidae; genus Setophaga; species Setophaga petechia. The sequence goes on along the minus strand of JANCRA010000091.1, from coordinate 1,605,778 downwards.
CAGGGTCACCACAACCCAAAATCAGCAGGTTTTGACTCAAAAATACTCAGTGGCATCAGGCAGCCCTGCCTGGGCTGTGACATTGGTTTTACCCCAGTGTTGGAGCCACCTGAACAACCTTTCCCCCATGGATGGGGCCCTTCCAAAGGGCATCAGCCCCTTTTTTAGAGGCATTTCTGCTGTCTCCAGAAACAGAAGGAAAAAATAGGGAAGGAAAAACCCCCAAACCCTCGTGACTGTGGGGAGGATGGCGTCAAAGTGCTCTTTAATTTCTCCTGGGTGTTCCTGTAATCCTGCACTCCACCCCATAATCCCTCCCTAGCCCAGCTTCCATGCACTTTTTATTTGCTATAATGGGGAGGAAAAAAAAAAGCCTGATTTTTTTTCTTCCCTAATCACCCACACAACTGATTTGTTTTTTCCTTTTTCCACCCTTAAATCTATTTTATTGTCCCCTCACTGCTGCAGTGACCCGTGGACAAAGAGCAGTAGCACCCAGCCCTGTCCCACGGGAATCAAGAGCTAAAATAGTGATTATTTTAAACCACATTCAAGCTTTTTTTTCTGCTTTTCCTGGCATCTCCCCATCCCTGTTCCCAGCAGAGGCAGGCTTTGCCCAGCTGATGCTCTGGTTCACAGCTGGCTCTGTGTCCCCACAGTGTCACCCTCGAGGGGACAGAGCTGATCACAGCAGCTCTGGAGCTCAGCCTGCAGCACCTTCCTCCCTGCCAGTCTTGCCTTTGCAAAGGGAATTCAAGACAAAAAAAATAATAATTTATATAAATATATATCAGCTGCTCTCTGCAAGCCTGAGTGCTTCCTCCCAAAATGAGGAAACCCCAGTGGCTGCTTCTGCAGGAACTGCAGCACTTCTGGTTCCTTGTGCCCAGCCCCTGTGACCCCAGAGCCTGGCACAGAATCAGTTTGGGTGGAAAGGACCTTGAAAATCATCTCCTGCCATTCACAGGGACACCTTCCACCATCCCAGGCTGCTCCCAGCCCTGTCCAGCCTGGCCTTGGGCACTGCCAGGGATCCAGGGGCAGCCACAGCTGCTGTGGGCACCCTCACAGGGAGGAATTAATTCCCAATATCCCATCCATCCCTGCCCTGTGGCAGTTCCAAGCCATTTCCCCATGTCCTGTCACTCCATAATCCCTTTCCCTGTTTCTTTTGGGCTCCCTTCAGGTACTGGAAATGGCTGAAAGTTTCCCCAAATCTTATTTTCTCCAGCCCCAAATCTCTGAGCAGCAGAGGGGCTGCATCGCTCTGTGCCTCCAACAGCTCCCTGTCCTTCCTGTCACCCTCCTGAGGTGACAGCATCCATGGGGACAAGGACATGCCACCCCCCTGGCTGTGTCCCAGACTGTCTGGGGCTGCACAAAGCCCCCAGTGCTCCCCATCACCCAAACCCCTGGAGAAAACCCCCACAGCCCCTTCCATCCCAGATCTGCAAACAGCCTTAAAAAAAATCTCTGCTTCTCCCTCCCCTCCCTCTCCTCCAATCCCCCCCAAATTAAATTTTCATTTAAATGATACGATTTAGAGCTCTTAACTCAATTTTCCCCCTAGCCTGGGGCAGGCTGGAACACCAGCATTTCCACACTCCCTGACAGTTTGACACCAACAGCACAAAGCAGCTTGTTTCTCCAAATCTCCAGTTTGATCTAAATTAAAAGAAGCAAAGACTTTGGCATTAACCAACCTGTCAAAATGCATTAAAAATAAAATGCCTCCCAGGCCTGGCTGGCTCTGGCTCCCTACCTGTACCCCACACCCCTTTGATTTCCTGCCACTCCAACCCCACTCTGACAAGAGCATCCCCAAGGAGGGCTCTCCAGCTTCACTGGTAATTTCCCCTGTGATAACCCCAAATTTAGCTGTTTCTGGGAGATTTATTTACATTTCAATCAAGCTGGAGCTCCTCAGCCATATGATACCCCAATAAATGCAGAATGCTGGATTAGTTCTGCCTCACTGGGGCTGATTCCTGCTCTGTGCCAGCTCCTTCCCAAGGGGCTGGCAGGGAATGCTCCCCCCTGAGCTGCACTTGGAAATTCCATTAAGGAATTTCCTGCCATCACCCCCTCTCACAGCATTAAAGAGCTTTGGAAACGAGAGGTAGAAAATAAAAATAATCCATCAATCACACCTCTCCAGCCCTGTGGTTTTTGCAGCCTTATGGAAAGGGGAAAGTTGTAATTTTGCTGGCAGGCTCCTCTCTCCAGAGTGGGATGCTCCAGCTGAGGTTGATGCTCCAGGAGAGGAAAACCTGGAGAATTCTCTCTCCCCCTTTGCTAAGCTGTTTTCTCCTTGGGGGGATTTGGCTCCCCTGCTGCTCCAAGGACAGGATTAGGGATTTCCATACAGGTGTGGCACCAGCTGGAGCTGCAGGGGCTCAGCCCCCAGCACGGCCCCACAGCTCCCAGGCCCTGCTGCATAGGGGAAAACATTAAAATTGAAACCTTTCCTGCCAAGGAAAACCTGAAAATGCCCCATTTTCATGGCACACTGAAACAGAGCAAGGAATACACTGAGAACTCACAGCAGAACCCCTGGAAATGTCCAAGGCTGGGTTGGATGGGACCTGGAGCAGCCTGGGACAGTGGAGATGTATTTATTTATATATATTATAAATATCATATATTATTTTAAAATTATATATAAATAAATATATTTATAATATATAAAATATATTTATATATTATAAATATATTTATTTATAAATATACTATATTTATAATACATAAATATATTTATATATTATAAGTATATTTAGTTATAAATATACTATATTTATAATATATAAATGTATTTATATATTATAAATCTATTATATTTATTTATAAATATACCATATTTATTAATAAATATATTAATAGTATAATTAAGACAAATAAATATATTAATAGAAACATATATATGAATATTACTGTAAATATATTACTATAAATATATTTAAATTTAACATAAAATATAGGTGAATATTAATATAATATATTAATGTAAAATAGCTATATCTATTAATAAATATATCAATATAATAATATATATAATGAATATATCAGTATAATAATTAAAATATAAATAAATTTATTGATGTAGATAACTATATTAATATATAAATAATGTTTATAAATCTTATATTTAAACCTCTCAATTACCTCATCTCTATAAAAACCTAAAAAAACCCAACACCTTTTCTCCCAAGACCATCCTTTTCTGCATGGATGGTAACACCTAAAAATCACTTTCCCTTCTAAGTTCTTCTGTGAGAGCCACCCAGAGCTGCTTGGCCAATGAAAATGTACCAGTTTAGGCAATTTCAGTATTTACCTGGTTCTTGGAAGTGCTCCTCATTTGACAGGGTTCTGGATAAGATGAGGATAAGTGCTTCTTTAAACTGATCAAAGTGGACCTGTGGGGGAAAAAACAAAAAAAAAATGGAAGGAAAGAGGCAATCAGGTGGTGCAGGGAGTTAAATATGAGGCCAAAATATGAGGAAAATTAAAAAATAGGAAGGAAAGATGCGATCAGGTGGTGCAGGGAGTTAAAAATGAGGCAAAAATATGAGGAAAATTAAAAAAATAGGAAGGAAAGAGGCAATCAGGTGGTGCAGGGAGTTAAAGATGAGGCCAGAATATAAAGAAAATTTTAAAAAAAGGAAGGAAAGAGGCAATCAGGTGGTGCAGGGAGTTAAAAATGAGGTAAAAATATGAGGAAAATTTAAAAAAAGGAAGGAAGGAGAGAATCAGGTGGTGCAGGGAGTTAAGAATGAGGCCAAAATATGAGGAAAATTTAAAAAAAGGAAGGAAGGAGAGAATCAGGTGGCGCAGGGAGTTAAAGATGAGGCCAGAATATGAGGAAAAGAAAAAGAAAAGGAAGGAAAAAGGCAATCACGTGGTGCAGGGTGTTCAAGATGAGGTAAAAATATGAAGAAAATTTAAAAAAAAGGAAGGGAAGAGGCAATTGGGTGGTGCAGGGAGTTAAAAATGAGGCAAAAATATGAGGAAATTTAAAAAAAAAGGAAGGAAAGAGGCAATCAGGTGGTGCAGGGAGTTCAAGATGAGGCCAGAATATGAAGAAAATTTTAAAAAAAGGAAGGAAAGAGGCAATCAGGTGGTGTAGGGAGTTAAAAATGAGGCAAAAATATGAGGAAAATTTAAAAAAAAGAAGGAAAGAGGCAACCAGGTGGTGCAGGGAGTTAAAAATGAGGCCAGAATATGAAGAAAATTTTAAAAAAGGATGGAAAGAGGCAATAAGGTGGTGCAGGGAGTTAAAAATGAGGCCAAAATATGAGGAAAAGAAAAAGAAAAGGAAGGAAAAAGGCAATCAGGTGGTGCAGGGAGTTAAGAATGAGGCCAAAATATAAGGAAATTTTAAAAAAAAGGAAGGAAGGAGAGAATCAGGTGGTGCAGGGAGTTAAAAATGAGGCAAAAATATGAGGAAAATTTAAAAAAAGGAAGGAAGGAGAGAATCAGGTGGCGCAGGGAGGTAAAGATGAGGCCAGAATATGAGGAAAAGAAAAAGAAAAGGAAAGAAAAAGGCAATCACGTGGTGCAGGGTGTTCAAGATGAGGTAAAAATATGAAGAAAATTTAAAAAAAAGGAAGGGAAGAGGTAATCAGGTGGTGCAGGGAGTTAAACATGAGGACAAAATATGAGGAAAATTAAAAAATAGGAAGGAAAGAGACAATCAGGTTTGTGCAGGGAGTTCAAGACGAGGCCAGAATATGAGGAAAATTAAAAATAGGAAGGAAAGAGAGAATCAGGTGGTGCAGGGAGCTCAAGATGAGGCCAGAATGCAGCAGGAAGATGGGCAGCAGTGGGGATCACTCATCACCACCCCGTGCCAACAGCAAGGGGCACCAAGGAGCCCTGGAGAAGGGACAGAAGGGACATGCAGGCCCAGCCAGCACCTCTGGGCTCAGGGAGCAATGATTGCCACACAAAACCCCCAAAACCACAGATCTCAGGCACTGGGTGGGTTTTTCTATCAAGCAGGAACCAAAAGAACATGAAGAGGAGCAGGGACACCTCCATCCCCTGAGGGGCCTGGCCAGGGTCAGTGGCCTCTGCAGGGAGGCCATTCCTGAGCAGGGATGGATATTCTGCTGTGGAAATGCTCCACTGCCCTAATTTAGCTTCAAAATCCACTTCCCAACGTGGATGGCAGAAAAATCCCTCCCTTTCCAGGGTAGGCCCTGCAATTCTGAGAGGGCTGAACTTGGAATACCAAGCCTGGAGTGAAGCTGGGAATAAAAACAGAGATGATCCTGCAACTGAGGGTTTTTTGGTTTTTTTTCCTTCTGTTTTTTTCCATCTGTGCCTTCCTGGAAATCCTCCTGCCTGCCAGGCAGACAGAGGCAGGAGGAGGCTGCAGCATCCTCCCAGCCTGCTGGGGAATGTCAGCAATTCCAGCCTGGGGGGACACCAGAGCCAGGGACAGCTGGAGGAGCAATTTGACATGGGTCAGTGGCCAGGCAGAGCTGGCTGCTGCCATTTCTCTTGGCTAAATAAATCTTAGAAGAATTTTTAGCATGGAACAAGAAGATTTTGTATTTAAAGGATCCCAGCGAGGGTGCTCTGGCTGGCAGAGCTGCACTCAGAGGGATTTTCATGCTGCACAAGCAGCAAAGTTCAAGCCTGAAGTTGTCCAGCTTGTTTTTGGGGGTCAAGCAAGCTCAGAAAAATACCAACAACCCCCCTGGTAAGTCTCAGAGGTGAGCCATGGAGGTACAGGGGAACTCAGGTAGTGCCAACCACCCCTGAGGGCTTTAAACAGTTTTAAACATGTTTTTTCAACACAATTAAGAAATATGTTCAGCACAGAAGCTCATCAGGAATGCCTTCATCTGAATACTAATTGCTGCCATCCATTTCCAGCCACTGGTGTACTTCAAAAAGGCCAGTTTACAGAGAGAGGAGAATTTCCCCCATTAAAATAAAGAAAACTTGACATTTAGACTAAATGAGGATGAATAAAAGATGAGGGTGTTCAGATTACAGGTTCCCTCCCCATGGGATCCTCTGAGGAATGAATGGACAGAGCCAATTCCCTGGATGGGTGCTGGGGATGGCTTTGGAGGGGAGCTCACAGGAAAACAAGACCCACTTTGCATCCCTCACATGGAATTAAACAAAGCCAAAAGCACCTGGGCAGGTGAGCAGCAGCACTGCCATCACCTGCTCTGCACAATGAGCCCCACAGCTCCTGCCTGCACTGAGGAGGAGGAGGAGGAGGAAGGAGGAGGAGCTGAGCCCTTGCACAAGGACACAGGCAGCCATCCGTGCTTCCTGAATGCAGGAAAGTCACTGCTGAGCTGAACAGCTTCTCATCCCCAGCCAAAAATGAGCAGGAAGGCTTGGAGAATCATTCAAGTTGGAAAAGAATCATTAAGGTTATCAAGTCCAGCCTCAGATCTGCCTGTGCTTCCAGAGGCACAGGAAAAACATGAAGATGTTAAAATCAAGCCTCTCCCTGGAGCAGATGCTCAGGCGACAGCCCTGTGTGCTGATCATCCCCAAAAATGCCAAAAATCCCCCTGAACAGAGGGGGAAACACCCCCAGAGCAGAGGATGCTCTGCTGCCCACTCCCCCCACCAAGAGCAGGGGAAATGCTGCTGCTCACACCCCCACTATTGTGTGCCTGACAAATCACCAAGAAAGGAGGAAAAAAGAGAAAAATAAAATAAGTTGAGCCCTCTCTGCTCCCTACAGCCCTTGGCAAAGCGTGGGCTTAGTAAAACCCACCCCAGAGCTGGTGTCTAATTAGACACTGGGGTCTAACAAAGCAGACTGGCCCTGTGGTCACATTGGGATTTTTCCATGAGCAGGACACCCCCAGGAGCCTGAGGAAGGTCAGGCTGAGGAGCAGGACATGGCCAGGCTCCTGTGCTGCAGAGCAGGACTGCAAATGCAAACCAGCAGCACAGGGACAGGCGCAGGGGGGTCCCCAGTGCCCTCCTCACTCTGCAGGTGGAGTCCCAGCTGGAAAAGAGGGGAGATTTGTCCTCAAGATGGGCCAGAGGTTCTCCCAAGAGCAGCTGAGCAGCAAATCCAGCCTGTGGTGCTCCTCTGACCTTGGATGTGGGCAGGCACAGAGTGCTCAGAGTTGGAGAAACAGCACTGATAAAATGGGAGCTGGGTGGAGCACGAGCCAGGCAAGGCAGCCATGGGACAGCAAAGCCACAAACACAGCAGAAATCCTGGAGAATCCTGCAGAAATGCTGCAGAAATCCTGGAGAATCCTGCAGAAATCCTGGAGAATCCTGCAGAAACCCTGGAGAATCCTGCAGAAACCCTGGAGAATCCTGCAGAAATCCTCCTGCAAGGCCCTGGCAGGTTTCCCATCCCTGGAGGCGCCCGAGGCCAGGCTTGATGGGCTGGGAGCACCCTGGGATGGTGAAGGTGTCCCTGCCAGAACAAGATGGTCCCTCCCAACCCAAACCACTCTGATTTATGACTCTCTTTTGGTGTTGCTCATCTCTGTGTCTGCTCATGGGGGTCTCTCAGCAATTTGGGGCTGATCCCAACCAGCCAGGAGGAGATGAGGGTTGGGAAGGTGATGCACAATGGGCTGTCCAGGATCAGGGACAGCACACACATTCCTGGCTGGGAGGGTGGGCAGACCCTGGCACAGGTGCCCAGAGAAGCTGTGGATCCCTGGAAATGCCCAAGGCCAGGCTGGATGGGGTTTGGAGCAAACTGAGGGCCCTGCAAACCCCACAGCCAGAGCAGCACCCCAGCAAGGAGAATTTTCTCAGAACAAATAAATCAAACAAGACAAACCCAGCAGCAGAGAGGCACAGCCAGCCCAGCCCAGCCTGGCAGACAGGGACCAACCAAAGCTGTGCTGCTGGGCAACCCTGGTTCCTCAGAGACATCCCAAGGCCCCTGCACAGCCAGCTCCCTCTGAAGCTGTGCTGATTAGCACTAGAAAGGGCTGGAGCCTGTGCCAGGGTACCTGCTGCTCCTGCTGTGCCCCTGCCATGCAAAGCACTTGGCACAGGCTCCTTGCAGCTCCCTGCCCTGATCCCCAGCACAAACCCCATCCCCAGGGCTCTGCCCCTGCCTGCAGACTCCTTCCAGAAAGCTGCACAGGGAAATGTCTGCTGGGGGAGATGAGGATCAAGGAATACCCTGATCCACAAGGAATATCCTGATCCAGAGGGATCAGCCAGAACAGCTCCTGGCCCTGCCCAGACCCCCAACAATCCCACCCTGGGCATCCCTGGCAGCTCCTGCAGCTCTGGGGCTGTGCCCATTCCCTGGGGAGCCTGGGCAGTGCCAGCACCCTCTGGAACAGTGGAACCTTTCCTGAAATCCAACCCAAACCTGCCCTGGCACAGCTCCAGCTGTCCCTCCAGGTCCCAACAAGCCAATCCTGCAGTGCCATCAGAACAGGGCAGCCCTGGCCCCAGCCCCAGGGCACCAAGGGGAGCAGCAAGGGCACTGCAGGCACAGGGGGAGGATATTTGGGTATTTTGCCAGAGGTCCCTGCAGGGAGCTGGGAGTGAGAGCCCAGCCAGGCTGTCCTTGCTGCAGGCTGGGAATGCAGTGGTGCAGGTGAAACCTGAGCTCCCCATCCCTGCTCAAGGACAGCCCCAAGGACAGGCCCTGCACAGGGCCCAGAGTGCCCAACTTCACAGGATCCCAGCAGGATTTGGGCTGGAAAGGACCTTAAAGGTCATCTCATCCCTCTCCTGCCATGGCAGGGACCCTTCCACTGTCCCAGGCTGCTCCAACCCTGTCCAGTCTGGCCTTGGGCACTGCCAGGGATCCAGGGGCAGCCACAGCTGCTCTGGGCACCCTGTGCCAGGGCCTGCCCACCCTCCCAGCCAGGAATGTGTGTGCTGTTCCTGATCCTGGACAGCCCATTGTGCATCACCTTCCCAACCCTCATCTCCTCCTGGCTGGCTGGGATCAGCCCCAAATTGCTGAGAGACCCCCATGAGCAGACACAGAGATGAGCAACACCAAAACAGAATCATAAAATCAGAGTGGTTTGGGTTGGGAGGGACCTTAAAGCCCATCTTGTGCTGGCAGGGACACCTTCACCATCCCAGGGTGCTCCCAGCCCTGTCCAGCCTGGCTTTGGGCACCTCCAGGGATAGGGACTGGCTCCCAGGGCTCATCCCCATCCCTGCACTGTCCCCAGGACACCTCTGGATTGCTGCTAATTAAAGGGCACAGAGAGGACAGACAGACAGACAGGCCCAGCCACACCCATCCCCTCCCTCCTGCCATCGAGGGTGAGGGGAAAGAACCTTCCAGAGGCACCCCAGAACTGCTGTGAGCATCAACTGCACACACAGAGTGTGGGGGAAACACTGCCACAGGGGCTTGGCTCTGCCTCGAGTCAGGGCAGGATTTACACCCCACACCAAACCCCAATAATTCTGAAAACACCTCAGGGGAGGCAGCACCTCCAGCCCATGAGTCAGGGCAGGATTTCCACCCCACACCAAACCCCCTTTTTCCCTAAACCATGTCAGGGGTGGCAGCACCTCCAGCCCTCAAGTCAGGGCAGGATCTACCCTCACAGCAGACCCCAATAATTGCCAAACTATCCCAGGGGAAGCAGCACCTCCAGACCACGAGTCAGGGCAGGATTTACAGATTCACACCCCACAGCAAACCCCAATAATTCCCATCCCATCTCAGGGGAGGCAGCACCTCCAGCCCTCAAGTCAGGGCAAGATCTACCCTCACACCAGACCCCAATAATTGCCAAACTATCCCAGGGGAAGCAGCACCTCCAGCCCACAAGTCAGGGAAGGATCTACCCTCACACCAAACCCCAAGTAATTCCCAAACTATCCCAGGGGAAGCAGCACCTCCAGCCCACGAGTCAGGGCAGGATTTACCCCCACACCAAACCCCCCTCACCCCCAACCCATCTCAGGGGAGGCAGCACGTCCAATCCACAGGTCAGGGCAGGATTTATGGATTTACACCCCACACCAGATCCCAATAATTCCCAAACGATCTCAGGGGAAGCAGCACCTCCAATCCACAGGTCAGGGCAAGATTTACCCCCACACCAGACCCCATCAAATCCCAAACCATCTCAGGGGAGGCAGCACCTCCAGCCCACAAGTCAGGGCAGGATTTCTACCCCACACCAGACCCCATTCACCCCCAAACCATCTCAGGGGAGGCAGCACCTCCAATCCACAGGTCAGGGCAGGATTTATGGATTTCCACCCCACACCAAACCCCATTCACCCCCAACCCATCTCAGGCAGCACCTCCAGCCCCTCTCTGGACCCCAGGGCACCAAAACCCCATTAAAACATCCCAAATGCAGGGGCACACTCAGCTCCCAGTCCTTGCCCAGGGCACAGGGCCTGGAATGAGATGATCTTTAAAATCCCCTTCCAACCCAAACCATCCCACAATTTAACGACCCCAGAGCATCCATTCATGCCTGGAGCACAAAGACAAGCACGTGGCCCCCTGAGCAGACAAAACCTTCCCCCAGTGCCCCCTCCCCGGTGCTCTCCCATAAATCCCAGCCCCTGGAAGTGCACACAAAGGCTGGGACCATCTGCAGCACGAGGGGCAGGTGCAACAAGTCTGTGCTCAGGGGGCTCTGGGGCTGCTGCTGCTCTCCCCAGGAGACCCCAAGGATGCCAAGGCCATGAAATTGAAATCTGGCTCGTGCTTCAACCTGGGTCACTGCTGCTGCTGCTGCTGGGGAGCAGAGACAGGGATGGTCCTGAGGGTCTGTGGCAGGCTGGGAGGGAGAATTCATCCCCAGGGACAAAGGGGGGATGAAATAAGATGGGATAGCAGGGGTGGAGCTCTGGGTTGGGATGGGGTAAGTGTGACCCTGCATTTGGGATGCTTTAATGGGGGTTTTAGTGCCCTGACCAGCCCTATCTGTCCTTTTCTCTCTGTGCCATCATCCCACAAGGGGCAAAGCCAGGTGATAGGAGAGGGGGAAATGGCTTTAAGCTAAGGAAAAATAGATTTAAATTCAGTATTGGGAAGGAATTCCTGGCTGTGAGGGTGGGGAGGCTCTGGCACAGGGTGCCCAGAGCAGCTCTGGCTGCCCCTGGATCCCTGGCAGTGCCCAAGGCCAGGCTGGACAGGGCTTGGAGCAACCTGGGACAGTGGGAGGTGTCCCTGCCATGGCAGGGGTGGCACTGGATGGGCTTTAAGTCCCTTCCAACCCAAACCATTCAGGGATTCTTTGCTCTGACCAGCTGTGACAGCCACATCTGTCCTTTTCTCTCTGTGCCACCATCCCATAAGGGGCAAAGCCAGGTGATTGAACAAGGGGAAATGGATCTAGGCTCAAGGAAAATAGATTTAAATTCAATATTGGGAAGGAATTCTTGGCTGTGAAGATGGTGAGGCCCTGGCACAGGTGCCCAGAGCAGCTGTGGCTGCCCCTGGATCCCTGGCAGTGCCCAAAGTCAGGGCTTGGAGCAGCCTGGGACAGTGGGAGGTGTCCCTGCCATGGCAGGGGGTGACACTGGACGATCTTCAACCCAACCCATTCCATGATTCTTTGCTAACAGCCCCATGCTCAAGATGACAGAGCAGCACAGAAAGTCTCTGGTGCTCCAGAAAATGCCACACTGCACCTCTAAAGGTCAACAACCTCCACCTGCATCCACCCCAGCTCCCCTCACTGTCAGCAGAGGAGCTGCAGCCCCAGGGCAGTGAGGAAGAGGAGGAAAAATCCCTTTGATCATTAAAGGAATTATTCTGTTTGTGAGAACTGCAGTTTGATAGGAAATTGGAGCTGGGATGGCTGCCTGTCTGCTGAAAGCCCTGGCTGCCCTGCTCCACATTTGTGTGATTTTAATGAGCAGTGATGGATTTCAGGGTGATTTCCAGGGAAGGATCTGATGCACTCTGAGCACAGGGACACCCAGCTGAACGTGGAGATCCCCCAGGGGCAGCAGCTTCTGCTCCCTGCCCTGGGATTTAACCCCATAAAGGTACAACCACAGCTGGAGAATGGCTTTGGGAAGCCACCAACAGCAGCAATGGGGACAGAGGTGGCTCAGGCAGAGTGGGACAATGTTCTGGACCTTAGAGAGACACCCGTGACTGCACGCAGCCCTGCCCGCCTAACCACAGCTTAAGCCAGGGTAAATCACAGGCTCAAGCCCTGGATTTAGGGCTTTGTCCCACCCCAGGTGGCTCAGAGCCTGTCTAAGCACCTGGTGAGCTGGTTTGGGGAGGTGACCCAGGCCAGCAGCACCAGGAGCCAGAGCTGGGGACACAGACACAGCGTGAGCCAAGGGCAGCCACACCTGGCACTGCTCTGGCCTTGGGAAAGCACACAGGGCACAAGGCTCAGCCTCAAGTGCTGATTCCTGAGCTTCACTCCTCCTCCAGTCAGGGCAGACAGAGCAGTTCCCTCCCCTGTATCCCCAATTCTGCTCTTGGAAGTTGCCCTGAGCCCACCCTGCTGAGCAAACCAGACCAAACCCCACGAGTCCTGCAGCACCAGAGCCTCAGGAATGCTGGATACACACAAATCCCACCCATCAATCCCTCCCCAAAACCACCCCGTGCATGCAGGCATCCCCCCAGCTCCTTACCCTGCCTAGGAGGTTTCCTTGGAGCAGGGTCTGCTGCAGGGCTGGGGCCACCTCCTCCAGGTGCAGCACGTGGCAGAGGTCAGTGAGCTCCTCCTGGCCCAGGGAGCCCGTGCCTGTGCTGTCAAAGCTGTCAAAGAGCTCCTTGAGCCGAGCTTCATACTGGTCCTGCTCAGCTTCATCCATCCCATAGCCTGCCACGCTCACCTGGGGGGAGAGATGGGACAGGTCACCCACATGCTGTGGCATGGGACAGCAAAAAACCCCACAGAAAACACCCACCAGGCTGTTTGGGGCCGTGCATTAATGCTCCAGCCTCTGTCAGCCCACTGGGGGAAGAAGTCACAGAGCAGAAAGCCCGAGGGGAAAAAGCCTGGCAGAGCCAAACCCTGGGGAGGGGACAGCCCAGGTGGCTGGGACAGTCCCTGTCCCCGTGTGCCACCTCCCACTGCTCCTGGCAGCTCGTTTGGCTCAGCTGCAGCAGCTCAATTGTTCCCTGGAGCTCCAGGGATCCCCAGGTGCTGCAGGTGAGGCTTTGGTGAGGAGATAAACAAGGCAAGAGCAGCTCAGGGAGCAAAGGCTGAGGAGGGGAGGGCAGGAGACCCCAGCCCAAACCCTTCAGGGCAGCCACCCACCGTGGCCACCCCCTCCAGGGGCACAACACAGCCCCCTGAAACACAGCTGGGGCCATGGAATGCTTCAGGTTGGGGAAAAAAACTCCCCAGAGCAAGCCCAGCTGCCAAGAGCTCCCCAAAACCACCCCATGCATGCAGAGCTCCCCGTGTCGCAGACATCTTCTCATGAAAATCCTTTCCTTAGGATTTTTTCTTCCTGAGAAGCTGAGAGGCCTCAGGAACAAAATGTAAACAATGATTATCTGCTGCTGTGGAATGCAACAGGTGCATCTGTGACTGGCCCATCTTGGTTGTTTCTAATTAATGGCCAATTACAGCCAGGCTGGCTCAGACTCTGTCCAAGCCACAAACCTTTGTTATCATTCCTTTCTATTCTATTCTTAGCCAGCCTTCTCAGATAAAAACCTTTTCTTCTATTCTTTTAGTATAGTTTTAATGTAATAAATATCATAAAATAATAATTCAAGCCTTCTGAAACATGGAGTCAGATCCTGGTCTCTTCCTCCAACATCAGACCCCTGTGAGCACTGTCACATCAGACCCCTGTGAGCACTGTCACATCAGACCCCTGTGAGCACTGTCACACTCCCCGTGCTGCTCTCCCTCAGGGGTTTCAGGTCAAGCCCTGGCTGAGGGCAGAGAAGGGTCTGACAGGCAGCAAACCCAGAGCAGTGTGGGCACAGCCAAAATGTTCCTGTGTCCTGCAGCAGGCACACAAAACCCAGACCCAGTTTGCCCCAGGTCTTCACCTTCACATCCAAGTCAAGTTTTCACCCCTCTCATCCTGCTCACAGCTCCAGGAGCTGTTCTGGTAGGGGGTAAAGGGAAATTTCCTGTCTGAAATGAAGGATTTGGCTGGAGCTGTTTGTTCAGACTGGCCCAGGGCTCCTGGCTGGGTTTGGGTGGCAGCAGTGTCACCCAGTGCCACCACACAGCCTGGGTGTGGATGTGGCACCACCCTGGGGCACAACAGGCACTGTCACCGTGCCTGGGTGACAATGGGCACTGCAGGTGGTGCCCCCAGGACCCAACTGGGCACCCCAGCCTCATCCATGACCCCACACCAGCCAGCCCTGGGAATTCTGGTTTTGTGACTGCTGGGGGTCGTGTCAGCCCCATTGCCCAAAACAGGGGGTCCCACCCCACCCAGCCCTGTCCCCTCTGCTCTTCACAGGGTTCCTGTGGCTCCCTGGGCCACCAGCAGCACTCCTGGACACCCCAGAGCTGCTCCAGCTGCAGCCCAGCTCCCCAGCCCTACCCAGCCCAGCCAGGAAATCTGCAGGGCAGGCAGGGCAGCAGCTGTGTCCTTGATTTCCCTGGCTGCAGGAGCAGATGCCAGGGCAGAGCATCCTCTGGATCCCACATCTGCTGAGGGATGCAGGGCTGGTGCAGCACACAGGGGACAGGGACAGCCCAGCCTGTCCTTCCCCCTGCCCTGCCCCAGCTGTGGGCACTCCAGGGATGGACACAACCCCTCCACATGAGCCTCACACCCTCCCTGTCCTATTTTTTTCCCCCCCAAATCCCTCTAGAGCTGATTTCTCACAGAGAGGCACAGACACATTCAACCTGGGGCACACAGGAGGAGGCAGCACCCAAAAACTCAGGTGCCTGTGAGCAGGAGGAAGGCAACAAACTTGTTTCCCTTCCCACAGCAGCAACCCCATTTCCCACCTGCACCCCCCCAGGGCTGCACAGTGGCTGGATCCTGGTGCCAGGGAGCCCTGCCTGCACATTCCAGAGGCACCAAAACTCACAGCCAAGCCTCCAGCAAGCAGGACTCCACCCCACAGAGCTTCCCAAGCATCTCTGAGCCTCTTATCTTCAGGGTCAGCCACCTCCAGAGATGTCTCCTGCACCTGACCAGAACCAGTTCCCCCAGTTAGTGCAGAGAGATAAATGCCAGCTCCCAGTACATCCCTGAGCATCCCTGCTGCTGGAGCACTGGGATCACCCCTCTCAGTGCCACAACAGCCCAAAAACTCACCCTGGGCAAATCCAGCACTGGAAACCCCACAAAACCAGCAGAGAAACCCCAAATCCTAAAGGAAAAGAGCAGCAGAGGCGTGGACCACACCTGTCCTATAGCCCAGGTGAGTTTTTGGCGAGGGACAGACAGAGCTTAGAGGGACACAGTGCCACAACCACACAGAGCCCTAAAACTCACCCTGAGCGTTGGGAACCCCATAAAACCAGCAGGAAAAGCCAAATCCCTAAAGGAAAAGAGCATCAGGGGCATGGACCACACCTGCCCTATAGCCCAGGTGAGTTTTTGGCAAGAACAACCTCACACATCCCCACACCAGGGGACAACCAGAGCTTAGAGGGACACAGTGACACAACAACACAGAGCCCTAAAACTCATCCTGGGCATTGGAAACCCCAGAAAACCAGCAGGAAAACCCCAGTCCCTAAATGCAAAGAGCATCAGGGGCATGGGTCACACCTGCCCTACAGCCCTGGTGAGTTTTTGGCAAGGGACAACCAGAGCTTAGAAGGACACAATGCCACAACACCACAGAGCCCTAAAACTCACCCTGGGCAAATCCAGCATTGGGAACCCCAAAAAACCGCAGGAAAAGCCCCAATCCCTAAAGGAAAAGAGCATCAGGGGCATGGGCCACACCTGCCCTACAGCCCAGATGAGTTTTTGGCAAGAACAACCTCACACATCCCCACACCAGGGGACAACCAGAGCTTAGAGGGACACAGTGACACAACACAGAGCCCTAAAACTCATCCTGGGCACTGGGAACCCCAAAAAAAACAGCAGGAAAACCCCAATCCCTAAAGGAAAAGAGCATCAAGTGCGTGGACCACACCTACCCTACAACCCAGGTGAGTTTTTGGCAAGAACAGCCTCACACATCCCCATGCTGGGGGACAACCAGAGCTTAGAGGGATACAATGGCACAACAACACAGAGCCCTAAAACTCACCCTGGGCATTGGAAATCCCATAAAACCAGCAGGAAAACCCTAATCCCTAAATGCAAAGAGCATCAGGGGCATGGGTCACACCTGCCCTACAGCCCAGGTGAGTTTTTGGTGAGGGACAGCCAGAGCTTAGAAGGACACAATGCCACAACACCACAGAGCCCTAAAACTCACCCTGGGCAAATCCAGCATTGGGAACCCCAAAAAACCAGCAGGAAAAACCCAGTCCCTAAAGGAAAAGAGCTTTAAGTGCATGGACCACACCTGCCCTACAGCCCAGGTGAGTCTTTGGCAAGGGCAGCCTCACACATCCCCATGCTGGGGGACAACGAGAGCTTAGAGGGACATAGTGACACAACACAGAGCCCAAAAACTCACCCTGGGCATTGGAAACCCCATAAAAACAGTAGGAAAGCCCCAGTCCCTAATCCAAAGAGCATCAGGGGCATGGGCCACACCTGCCCTACAACCCAGGTGAGTTTTTGGCGAAAACAACCTCACACATCCCCACACCAGGGGACAACCACAGCTTAAAGGGACACAGTGACACAACACCACAGAGCCATAAAACTCACCCTGGGCAAATCCAGCATTGAGAACCCCAAAAAACCGCAGGAAAAGCCCAGTCCCTAAAGGAGAAGAGCATCAGGGGCATGGGCCACACCTGCCCTAAAGCCCAGGCGAGTTTTTGCCAAGGGCAGCCTCACACATCCCCATGCCGGGGGACAACCAGAGCTTAGAGGGACACAATGCCACAACAGCACAGAGCCCTAAAACTCATCCTGGGCAAATCCAGCATCGGGAACCCCAAAAAACCAGCAGGAAAACCCCAATCCCTAAAGGAAAAGAGCAGCAGAGCTGTGTCCCACACCTGCCCTACAGCCCAGGTGAGTTTTTGGCGAGAACAGCCTCACACATCCCCACGCCATGAGGACAACCAGAGCTTAGAGGGACACAGTGACACAACAGCACAGAGCCCTAAAACTCACCCTGGGCATTGGGAACCCCAAAAACACAGCAGGAAAACCCCAGTCCCTAAAGGAAAAGAGCTTTAAGTGCGTAGACCACACCTGCCCTATAGCTCAGCCGAGTTTTTGGCAAGGGCAGCCTCACACATCCCCACGCCAGGGGACAACCAGAGCTTAGAGGGACATAGTGACACAACAGCACAGAGCCCTAAAATTCATCCTGGGCAAATCCAGCATTGGGAACCCCAAAAAACCAGCAGGAAAACCCCAATCCCTAAAGGAAAAGAGCAGCAGAGCTGTGTCCACACCTGCCCTACAACCCAGGTGAGTTTTTGGCAAGGGCAGCCTCACACATCCCCACGCCAGGGGACAACCAGAGCTTAGAGGGACATAGTGACACAACAGCACAGAGCCATAAAACTCATCCTGGGCAAATCCAGCATTGGGAACCCCAAAAAGCCATCAGGAAAACCCCAGTCCCTAAAGGAAAAGAGCATCAGGTGCATGGACCACACCTGCCCTACAGCCCAGGTGAGATTTTAGCGAGAACAGCCTCACACATCCCCACGCCAGGGGACAACGAGAGCTTAGAGGGACCGACCACCCCTGCAGAGCCTGGGGAAGGGATCCCCTGTTTCCCAGGGCCAGGGAGGCCAGGGCTGGGTGCCTACCTGCCTCAGCTGGCCCAGGGAGCTGCCAGCAGCCCGGCCATCCTGCAATCCTGCTCAACCTCCATCTTAGGCAGGCGGCTCCGGCACGCAGCCGGCTGCGCAAGGTGACCCAAGATGCCTCCTCTCCTCTCTTCTCCTGCCTGAATTATTCAGCAGCTCTTCCACAGCGTGAGGGGAGGAAAAAAAAAAAACACCCAGAGCCTCCTTTCCTACCTGAGGAGCTGGCACGGGGCAGCAATCAGAATAATGAGGGCAGCAGCATCAGAGCCCCGGCGGCGCTGCCACCTCCATCCAGCAGCCGTGCCGGGGAAGGGGGGACCCACACAAAGCCCCAGTGAAAGGGCAGCCTTTCATCCCTGCTCCAGATGGGCCAGCAGCTGAGATGCAGCAGGGATAATAGGGGCAGGCAGGCAGCAGCTGAGCGGGGGCTCCCCAGTCCCCCGCCAGGAGGAGAGGGGATGCTCCCTGCACAGGGCATCACTTTGTTCAGATTTATTGCTGCCCTTCTGTGCTGTTTCAAGCCCCTCAACATGATGGGCTAGAAATGAAAAGTGCACGTTTAGGACAGTCAGCACCACATTATTCCTTATTTCTACATTATTCCTTATTTCTACATTATTCCTTATTTCTACATTATTCCTTATTTCTGTTCTCCTTGCCAGCCCGGGAAAGCAAAGCGCTCCGGGATGATGATGATGATGATGAGAAGAGGAAGTTTTCACCGGCATTTCTTTCCTGCTTTTAAATCCACCCCCTCCTGAGAGCCAGATAACCTTCACAGCACACAATGTAGGGGTCTGATAGGGCTAAATTCTCAGCTAAATTTAACTCCAACAATATAGGCTTAAACAGTAATTACTGCTTCGCATATTTAAGCGCCTGGAATCGATAGCAACTTTAGCCTGGAGCTAATGAAGACACAGATTGGTCAATCAATGGCATCAGCAAGGAGAAACACCACAATTAGCACAATTACTTTTTTTTGGAGGGGGTGGAGGGATGTTTGTAAGCAGGATGAATCACAGAATCCCAGAATTATTTGAGTTGGAAGGGACCTTAAAGGCCACTTCATGCCAACCCCCAGCCATGGGTTTCCACTAGGACAATACAAAAATCACATTTGCTGCTGCACAAGAGGGAGATTTTGGCATTTTTGGGGATGATCAGCATCATTAACCAGGGCTTTGGGTACCTTGCCCTTATCCCTGCCGTCCACTGAAGTCATCACCTCCAAGGGACAGCGAGGAAAATGTTTTTACTGCTCCTCTTGATTGCCTCGACTCAAATGAGGGCCTGGTAATTAGCAGTAATTACCCAGCAGAGCAGCATCCTGTGGCCACCTCCAAACACAAGCACCTACTCCATGGGATGTCACTGCTCCCAGTGTCCCCCTGTGCTGGACAGGGGGGACACTCTTGGCCACACCTGGGCACTTTAAAGCAACTTTCCCTTCCCACTGCACCTGTGACAGCCTGGGTGATGTGAGCACAGCTGGCAAAACCCACCAGGAGCCCACCAGGTTTTAGTGCTGGGGGTTGTCTGAGAGGCCCAGCAGCCACCAAAAGCAGACTGTGGAGCTCTTGCTGGAAAGGCAGAGCTGAGGTTGTCTCACCCTCATTATCTCCTTCCCTAATGAAGCATCTCATCCATCAGCAGCTCTGCTGAATCACAGGATTCCCTGAGCTGGAAGGGACCCACAGGGATCATGGAATCCAGCTCCAGGCCCTGCACAGACACCCCAAAATCCCCACCCTGGGCATCCCTGGAGTGTTATCCAAACTCCTGGAGCTCTGGCAGCCTTGGGAATGTCACCATTCCCTGGGGAACCTGGTGGATGAACCTTTCCTGAAATCCAACCTAACCCTGACTGAGCTCCAGCCATTCCCTGGGTGCTGTCACTGGTCACCAGAGAGAAGAGCTCGGTGTCCTGTCCCTGAGTCCATCCCAAAATCTCCAGGACAATTTCCAGCTCAGCTCACTTTGCAGTACCCCATCCCCTCTTGGAGCAGCAGCTCCACAAAGGGTCACACCGAGAAACCAAAGGGAAAAACAAACCCCAAAAGGACAATGAAGCACCTTAATGTCAGTAAATCACCTTACAGCACGCCCAGCTCTTCAAGGGTCACCACCAGAGTCAGCCTTACAGCTGGCAGCTCCTCCTCCCCATTGACCACGCTCATCATTTTCCCTCTGCACCTCAAAACACCCCCAAAAAACACCCCCAGACCCTCCAAAGTTGGCAGAGAGCAGCGACTCTGTTAACCAAGCTCCAGCCCAGATCAGCAGAGCAGCGATGGCTATAAAAGCACTATAAATTTATGTAAAGAGCTTCAAAAGCAGCTCAGCGGTTTGAATATTCACGCCGGCCCGGTATTTGCATTGTAATAGGGCTTTTCACTCCCAGCCTTCCCTCCGTAAGGAAAAACAAAGCGCCCATCTGGTTTGATTTTGCAAATGGGGCTGGAGTCGCTCCGCGGTGACTCGGGGAGCCCCGGGCGCGATAAAGCCCAAGGTGGAGGAGGCACAAAGCTGATTATGGCAGGAGTAAACAAAGCGAGCCGGGAAAATTCATCCCGGGAAAGGCGGGATTGGGGAATTCCCGCGGAGCTCGGAGAGAGCTGCCCCGCTCTGCTGAATCACGGCGAGAACGAGCCCAGAGCCTTCCTCGGCTCCGAATCGGGGAGCGCATGAGGAAGAGGAGCAGGATACACCCAAAGTGTCACCCACTAAAACCCCAGCACCGGGTGCTCCTCGGCTGCGGATTTTGGCTCCATCCCTACAGGGATGCTCCAAGGGAGACGGGCCCAGGCTGGGGACCAGACAGCAGATGCTGTCTGCCACCCTGGCGACAACGACAGCTCTGCCGATGACAAAACAAGCGCTGTTATTAATTCCTCCAGCCGCAGCCGGCTGCTCCCAGGGCTCAGCCCGGCCGGAGAGGCGCAGACCCCGCTCCCAGCGCTCGGAGCATCCTCCGGGAGCAGGGATGGGGCGCCCTAGGCAGGAGGGAGAGCGGCTCCCGGTACCTGTCACCAACACCGGGCAGACCTTGGGAGCTTTGGGGTGTCACCCACTCACAGCCACCCCAAAACCGCCCTGCGGCTAAGAGGAAGCAAAGCTACCCCTAACCCTGTCCCCATCACCCCCTTCCTCCTTCCAGCATCCCCTCCCTCCTGCACTCCCCCTTTCCCTGCAGCATCCCCCCGCCCTGCAGACCCCCTCGTTCCCCCGGCACCCACCTCGCCGCTGCTCCCGGTGCCCGCCGGCCGTCCCGGCGCCCCGCACACGCGGCCGGCCCCGCCGGGAACGGACGGGACGGGAAGGGGCGGGCTGGGCCCGGCACCGCCCGCGGAGGAGGGACCGGGGCGTTCAGCGCTCCCCCCGCACCGGGGCTCGGTAATTCCCCTTCCCCTTTCCCGTTCCTGCAGCCGCCCCCGCTCCCGTTCCCGTCTCACCGGCTGCCGGTGCCGCGGGGCTGGCGGAGCGGAGCGCTCGGAGCGTTGCGGGCCCGGGGGAGGCGCCGCGTTCAAATGCGGCCGCGTTTATTGGGCCGAGCCTCGGGGGCGGCCCCGGGGGTGCGGGACGGCCCCGGGGCGGGGGGACCGGCGGCCTTTGTGCGGCACCGCCCGGGAACGCCCCCCGGTGCAAGGGAAGGCTGCGGGGGTCTGCTGGGGTGTCCCGCGCTCCTGGGGCACCAGCGTGTCCCCGCTGTTGTGTACCCGTGTGGCATCACCGCAGCTTCCTGCTGGCATGTCCCCCAGGATGGCATCACCCCAACTTCCTGCTGGCATGTCCCCCAGGGTGCCATCACCCCAAATTCCTGCTGGCATGTCCCCCAGGGTGGCATCACCCCAACTTCCCGTTGTCCTGCACCCTCGGTCCCCGATGTGCTGATCCCCCAGGGGGCATCACCTCGGTTCCCATCATCCTGCCCCCCAGGGTGGCATGGCCTCGGTTCCCATCATTCTGCACCCCCGCCGGATGGCATCACCTCGGTTCCCATCATCCTGCACCCCAGGGGACACCATCCCATCTCCCTGCTGTTCTGCACCCCCGGGTGACATCAGTTCTCCGCTCTCCTGGCCCCCAAGATGGCACCGCCATGGTCCCCACTGTGCCACGTTTCAGAGTGGCTCTTCAATGTCCCATCCCCCCACATGGCATCATCACAGTTCCTGTCATCGCAGTCCCCAAGGTGGCATCACCCCAGCTCCCAGCTGTCCCGTCCCCCAGGGTGACATCACCTGAGTTCCCATCATTCTGCACCCCACGGGGACATCGCTCCTGCTGCCCTGCACTCCAGGGCAGCGTCACCCCAGCTCCATCCTGTCCCCCAGGTGGCATCACCCAATTGTCCTGTCCCCCAGGGTGGCATCACCCCAGCTCCCCAGTGCCCTGTCCCCCTGGTGACATCACCCTGGTTCTAATCATCCTACAAGCCAAGTGGACACCAGTGAGTCCTTTCTGTGCCCCTCGTTGTCCTGTCCCCCAGGGTGGCATCACCCTGGCTCCCCACTGTCCTGCATCCCAAGGTGGCATCACCCCAGCTCCCCATTGTCCTGTCCCCAAGGTGGCATCACCCCGGCTCCCCACTGTCCTGTCCCCCAGGGTGGCATCACCCTGACTCCCCATTGTCCTGTCCCCTAAGGTGGCATCACCCCGGCTCCCCACTGTCCTGTCCCCCAGGGTGGCATCACCCCGGCTCCCCACTGTCCTGTCCCCCAGGGTGGCATCACCCCGGCTCCCCATTGTCCTGCACCTCAGGGTGGCATCACCCCGGCTCCACGTTGTCCTGCACCCCAAGGGACACAGCCCTGCAGCTCCTCATTGTCCCAAAAAAACAATGGCACGTCACCAGGGCTGTCCCATGCCTGAAGGTGACAACAGCACATCGCTGTCCCCACCCTGGGGATGTGGCGCCCTGGCTCCCTGCCATTCCCGGGGACCATGTCACCCCGCTGTCCCCTGCCCTGGGGACATGACACCCCATCTCCCTGCCATCCCTGGGCCTGGGGGACAACATCCCGACTCTCTTTGTGTCCCCGTGACACAGGACAGCTGCTGTGCTGCGACATCCCCCCCTTGCACCGCCCCAGCTTTAGTGGTGGCTCCGCACTGTCCCACCCGCGCCCCTCACTCCCTTTGGGGGATCACAAAACCGAGGACCCCCTTTTGTCCCCGGGAGTCACCGCAGGATCCGGGGAGCCCTGGGGCGGTGACACAGCAGCCCCAGCCCCAGCCGAGCTCCATCCCTCATTTCCAGCCCGGCAGTCCCGGCCGGAGCCGGAGCCGCCGCCCGCCCACGCTCCTGCTCCTGCTCCGCGCCAGCCGAGCCGCAGGAAGCCGGCGGTCCCCAAGGCTTGCGGGCTCTCTGATGGCAATAAAGGGTTCCACCCACGCTGCAATCCGCTCTCCAGCAATTGCATGAGATTATTTCGTTGGGGTTTTTTTTGTGAAAGTGCCAGGGGCGACGTGACTTTTCAGCCTTCTTCCCTTTTTCGAGGCGGCTCTGGGCTGCGGGTTCAAGAAATTTCGTAAGGAGGAGCGAGGAGAACATAAAAACCTCGCTCAGATCATAAATGAGGCTTAAAACCCCACAGCAGAGCCACGGGTGGGTTTGCCACCACACGAGGACATCTGGGACACGTGAAGTGACAGCGTAAAGATCTCCAAAAGTATTGTAATAAAATATTGTAATAAAATATTGTCATAAAATATTTAGGGGTAGCTCTGCTGCACATCACCTGGCATGTCACTGCCACCTGGCCCGGGGGCAGAGCTGTGGCTGTGGGACATGGCACAGTGTCCCCAGCACTGCCCTGTCCAGGGATGTGGCCGTGTCCCCGCGGTGACAGAGAGGTGACACCAGAGGGAAAGGGCCCTTTGCCGGACAGATGTCAGCAGCCGTGGCTTTGTGCCGGCCAAGGGCTTTTTGTCTGGGTTTTTAACATTTGCCATTTTTCTCCGCCGCTTTCTTCTGCTCTGACACTTGCTGAGGGTTTTTCCTTTCTTCCCTTTCTCCCTCTCTTTCCACATTTGCTTTTCCATCCCCGCTTCAAACACTTTTTCCCCGGGTATTATGCTGAAGTTGGAACCATCTGGTGCTTTGTTTTGTTGCGAGCCCGGCGAGTGCCAGGACCTTTATCCCCCTCACCCTCCTCCTCCTCCTGCCTCTCTAATCCAAGACCAGCCCCGAAAAGTCCCCCCCTGTCCCCCAACAAAGCCACGGGCCACACGCGTGCACGGGCAGGGGATGGGGACAGCAGCATTCCCGGTGTCCCCATGTCCCCATCCCATAGGGACATGCAGCCCCCTGCCTCAGGAGCGCTGCGAATCATCCCAGCACAAATTCCTGACTTATTTTTAGGACCAGCTGTTAGCAGAGGCATCCTGATTTTAATTTTTTTGTGAAAAATGCGTATTTTATGATTGCCTTTTAGCAAATATTAAAATGAATATTAGATGTGTTGTGTCAGAAAATAATGATGTATTAATTCTCTTAAGTAGTGTGTTAAATATAGTTTTAGGTTATAAAAAATGTTAAAATAGAAACTATGCTATGTAGGATATTTTTTTTTAAAGAAAGGACTCACACTGAGATAGCAGCCACAGGACACCTGAATCTTTCAGAGTAAGAGAATTTATTGCTCCATTATCAGGAGAAATGAACTTCTTCCTGCCTCGAAGGTGCTGTCAGGGTTCAGAGGAAGAAGTTGATGAAGACCAGACAGAATCTTGTGTTTGAATGGAATTTATGCTTCATGGATGAGGTGTATGAAAATGCAACAGGCTGTCGTTTTTAAGGGTTAATCCTTTGTTAATGTGGGTCCTTTTTCGGGCTCGTGCTGCCCAGAAAAAGATACCCGGAGTGTCCCTAACTCTTTGTATTTATTGTCTCATATTGTCCTAATTCAAATTGTCCAAATTATTATTACTTTAATTGTATTACTATTTTTATAACCATTTTATTACTATGAAACTTTTAAAATTTTAAAAACAAGCGATTGGCGTTTTTCACATTTTTCCCCACAGGAGAAAAGGGGGAAAGGGTCTCCCTGCGTTTCTGGGGAGCCACAGAGCGGTGCCAGACACGGAGCCCTCCCTCCTATTTTTGGGGCTATTTTTGGAGCCCCCTTCCCAGCGAGCAGCTGCGCTCCGGGATGGCATTTCCAGCCAGCTCGGAAGGAAGGAAACCTCGGCTCAAGCAACGTCACAAAAATCAGGACACGTGGGAAACGCGGGGATTGCAGGACATCATCGCCACCGATGGACCCGCGGCTGGCACGGAGCCACCCCAAATCAGGGGCAGGCGATGGGTGACCCCTGTGCGAGGCCGTGGGTGCCCGGCTCCTGCAGGAACAGCCTCCCGGCTTGGCTCTGGCTGCTCCGTCACGCTTTCCTTCCCATTTTCCATGAACAATGGGGCGCTTTGTTCTAGGGCGAGGAAAAGTCCGGCTGCCGCGCCGGGAGCTGGGGGGAGCGGGGAGCTGCTCCTGCATTCCTGGGGTCTTTCCAGCTGTGCCCTGTTGGGAACAGGAACCCCTCATCCCAGTCAGGACAGGGGGAAGAGGGTCGCCGAATAGCAAAAATTCAGAAAATAATAATAATTTTTAAAAAAAGGGGAAAAAAAGCCATGAAGCCATCAGCAAAACATAAAGGGGAAAAGGATAAAACGATGTAGGAAAAAAAAAACCCAAACAGCTGGAGGGAACCTCCCCATCTCCCAGCTGGTGCCGGGAGAAGTTTGGAATGACATAAGCCCAAACTTTGCTGTTTTTGTTTTTTTTTTTTTGCACGAAACAAAGGCGAGCCCTGCTCAGCCGCAGTGGTACCGCCGCTCCTCGGCTCGCTGCTGCCATCCCACGTCCGGCTCCCGGCGCACAAATCTCCTTCCAGCACCGCCTCTCCGGCCTCATCCTGCCCCATTCCAGCCGAGGATTTTCCCTTCAGCCCAGGGAAAACTCGTGTTTGCTGTGCTGGGTCCTGATGGCGAGAAATATTTGGGCGGATGCTCCATCCTGAGCGCTCTGAGCTTCCCCAGCTCTGTGCCAGCCCCTTCCAGCCCTCAGGAGCTCTGGACCCCTCTGGCACTGTGCCCAGCCCTGTGGGCATCACTGGAGTTTTTGGGGATCACCTCTCCCATGAAAAATCACTGCCCAGCTGCAGCCCCAGCACTCTTGGAATGGGGAAAATTTGGGGGTGAAAGGAAAAGCTCTGGTTTGTGAAAGCATTTGGAAATGGGGAGGAATTGGAGGTGGAAGGAAAAGCTCTGGCCTGTGGAAGCAGCTGGGAATGGGGAAAAATTGGGGTTAGAGGGAAAAGCTCTGGTTTGTGAAAGCAGCAGGGAATGGGGGAAAATTGGGGGAAAATTTAGGATGGAAGGAAAAACTCTGGCCTGTGAAACCAGATGGGAATGGGGAAAAATTTGGGGTACAATGAAAAGGTCTGGCTTGTGAAAGAAGCTGGGAATGGGGAAAAACTGGGGGAAGATTGGGGGTGGAAGGAAAAGCTCTGGTTTGTGAAAGCAGCAGGGAATGGGGAAAACTCAGGGATGGAAGGAAAAGCTTGGCCTGTAAAAGCAGATGGGAATGGGGAAAATTTGGGGTACAATGAAAAGCTCTGGTTTGTGAAAGCAGCTGGGAATGGGGAAAAAATGGATTGGAAGGAAAAGCTCTGGCCTGTGGAAGCAGCTGGGAATGGGAAAAAAAATGGGATAGAAGGAAAAGCTGTGGTTTATGAAAGCAGCTGGGAATGAGGAAAAATTGGGGGTGGAAGGAAAACTCTGGGTTGTAAAACCAGCTGGTAATGGGGAAAAATTGGGGGTACAATGAAAAAGTCTGGCTTGTGAAATCACCTGGTAATGGGGAAAAATTGGGGGAAAATTTGGGGTGGAAGGAAAAGCTCTGGGTTGTAAAACCAGCTGGGAATGGGGACAAATCAGGGATGGAAGGAAAAGCTGTGGCCTGTGAAACCAGCTGGGTCTGCTGGTCATTTCCCTCTTCTCCTGCCCCTGAGGCATGGGAAGAGCAGCTCAGGGCTGGCTTGTGCCAC
Source organism: Setophaga petechia (assembly GCA_024362935.1). Classification (NCBI taxonomy): domain Eukaryota; kingdom Metazoa; phylum Chordata; class Aves; order Passeriformes; family Parulidae; genus Setophaga; species Setophaga petechia. The sequence continues at coordinate 1,578,956 of JANCRA010000091.1, read as the reverse complement.
CTCATTGCAGCAGCTGCTGGTGGGGAACACGCTGTGCCTGCCCACAGCCCCGGTTTGGCTGGACCTGTTTGTCTTTGGATTTGCATTTTGCTGCTGAGGCAGGGTTAGATCAGATATTGGGAAAGAATTGTTCCCTGGGAGGGTGGGGAGGCCCTGGCACAGGGTGCCCAGAGCAGCTGTGGATCCCTAAAAGTGCCCAAGGACACTTTGGAGCACCCTGGGATGGTGGAAGGTGTCCCTGCCATGGCAGGGCTGGGATGGGATGGTCCTCAAGGCCCCTTTAACCCAAACCATCCTGGGATTCCATGATTCCAACTCAGGAAAAGCAGCACAGATCTTACTTTGGATAAAAGCAGCTTCAAATGCCAGCCTGGGTGGCTGCTCCTCTGGGGAAAAGATTGTCCCCAGCCGTCCCATAGATGATTTATGGGCCCCACTGGCAGGTGAGGTGCTGAAGGGCTGGCTCAGCTCTGGGTGCCTTCCAGCAGCACATCCTCCTGCACCTGGCTGGCTTGCACAGGGAATTCTGCTGAAACAGGGAGATTTCACTCCTGGTGGGAGGTTTCATCCTGACTCACCCTGACAGAGCTGCAGGTGGGAGGCTCAGCTGGGAGGGCAGGCAGCAGCAGGTTCCCACCCTTCCTGCTGAATCCTAGGGACACCACGTTCAGTGTTAAACCATTTTAAAAATTATTTTTATTTTTGAACCTGGGAGCTTTCCCTCTGTGCTCCTTGCCTGTGGTAAGGCTGTTTTTCCTGGTGTGTCACCTTATCCTGGCCACATGGTCCCCCTGGCCTCTTTTGGGGGACAGGGGACTGCAGATCTTCTGGGGTCCCCTCAAAGCCCACCCAGCCCTGGGTCACAGGGGGCTGCAGATCTCCTGGGGTCCCCCTTAAATCTGCCTGTCCTGGGGGGACAGAGAGCTACAGATGTCCTGGGGTCCCTGGGGGACAGGGGTCTGCCACCCTGATGGCATCCTCTATCCAGCCCTGGGGGACAAGGGGATGTCACCCTGCCAGAGACCCCCTGGTACCCAGCCAGCCCTGGGGGACAAGGGGTTGTCACCTTGCCAGAGACTCCCGGCCAGTGCTGGGGGACAAGAGGATGCCACCCTGGGGGACAAGGGGATGTCACCCTGCCAGGGACCCCCTGGGACCCAGCCAGCCCTGGGGGACAAGGGGATGTCACCCTGGGGGATAAGGGGATATCACCCTGCCAGACACCCTCAGCCATCCCTGGGGACAAGGGGATGTCACCCTGCCAGAGACCCCCAGTCAGCCCTGAGGGACAAAGGGATGTCACCCTGCCAGAGACCTCCAGCCAGCCCTGGGGGACAAGGGGATGTCACCCTGGGGGACAAGGGGATGTCACCCTGCCAGAGACCCCCAGCCAGCCCTGGGGGGGACAAGGGGATGTCACCCTGCCGGAGACCCCCGGGACCCTGGGGGACAAGGGGCTGCAGCCCAGCCGGGTCCCCCCAGTCCCCAGGCGCGGGCGGTGACACCGCGGGCGGCCCTGTCCTCGTCCCTGTCCCCGTCCCTGTTCCCAAGGCGTGGCCGATGGGCGTGTCCTGGTGACACGTACGCGGTGTCCCCGTGACGTGGGCGTGTCCCCAGGGTGGGCGTGGCCTGTCGGCGCTGTCGTGCGCACAGCGATGCGGCGGCGCGGCGGGGACGGCGACAGCGGCGGCGGCAGCGGCGGCGGCAGCGGCGACATTGTGCGGGCGGAGGGAAAGCTCGGCGTGGCCCGGCACGGGCGGTGAGTACCGGCCACCATGGGGACACCAGCGTGGGGACACCGAGCCGCGTGTCCCCAGCCCTGTCCCCTGTCGCGTCCCATGCGCTGTCCCCCGTGCCGTGGCTCTGTCCCCGTGCCGTGGCTGTGCTGTCCCGCTGGCGCTGTCACCCCGTGCTCTGTGTCCCCGCTCCATGGCCTGGTCACCCTGCTGGGCCGTGACCCCGTGTGTGTCCCCGTGTCTGGCCGTGTCACCCTGTGGCTGGCACCAGCCCATCCTTGTGGCCCCGTGTCCCCGGATCATCTTGCGACTCCACACTGTGGCCGTGTCCCCGTGTCACCCTGCCGGCACCGTGACCCCGGCTGGCTGTGTCACCCTGCCGTGGCCACGCTCCTGTGCTGTGCCTTGTCACCCTGTGCTGTCCCATTCGGGGCTGTCCCCGCGGTCCCACCTGTCCCACGTGTTGTGCAAGGGCCACCCGACATTCCCTGTCCAGGGCATTCCCGGCTGTCCCATGTCCTGCGGGATAACCGGGATTTGAGGATTCCCCGTGCCTCCAGCACAGCTCCTGCCATCCTACACCATCCTGGGACTGTCCCCATTCCCTGGGGACCGTGCCATCGTGCCCTGGCACCCCTTGGCAGTCCTTCCTTGGGGTCCTGCGGCATTCCCAGGGCAGGGAATGGATCAGGTGCTTTCTGAGCTGCTCTTTGCTGAGCTGTGCCTGGCTCCCATCGCAGCCCTCTGCCCCAAATCCCCCTTGCCCAGACTGATTTCCCCATCACCGTTCGCCCACGGGGGCGTTGATGCTTGGAAAGCTGCAGCTCTTGGCTTTCCTTTCCCACCTGGGGCTGGTTTGGGGTTTTAGGGTCACTAATGGTGTCCTGGGGTCACTTAGAGGTTTTGGGTGTTCTGGGATTATTTGTGGGGCAGTGAGGGCCAGTTTGGGGCCATTTATGGGTCACTTACAGGGTTTGGAGGTCACTTATGGATCACTAATGGGGTTTTAGGGTCACTTATGGGTCATTTACATGTTGCTAATGGGGTTTGGGGTCACCCATGGGTCTGGAATCATATGTGGGTCAGTTATGGGGCTTGGGGGGCACTTATGGGTCACTTATGGGTCACTTACATGTTGCTAATGGGTTTTGGTGTCACCCATGGGTCTGGGATGACTTGTGGGTCAGTTATGGGGTTTGAGGGGCACTTGAGGGTCTCTAATGGGGTTTTAGGTCACTTATGTGTTGCTAAGGGGCTTTGGGGTCACTTGTGGGTCACTGCTGGGGTTTTGGGGTCACTTCTGGGGCAGCGAGGCCTGGTTTGAGCAGAATCCTGGAATGTCAGGGCACTGTTGGAGGTGGTGCTGGTGGCCCTGGGGGACATCACCCCCAAGCCCTTTTTCTTCCTTCTTCCTTGTCCCTGGACTGTTGCAGGAGCTCTTAATGCCAGGCTCGGGGCACACCTGGCTGTGCCTGGCCAGCCTGGGCTCAGGGTGTTGTCACGGAGTATCTGTTGCTCCTAATTGCAGGTTTGACTTGCAGCTCCCAGCCCTGGCACATTCCCTGCCCTTCCTGCCTCCAGGCGCCCCGTGGGAGGGCGTGGGACCAAATCAGAGCCGGTGTCACCCAGTGCCACCATGGGGCTGCTCACACACCTCGGCTCCGTCCCCAAAAGCCAGGCACAGCACCGCTGTGGGGATGTGGGGGTGTGGGGATCCAATTGCCCCCCCCAGAGGGGTTAGGATCACCCTGAGACCCTTGTAGCTGTATCCAACCCTCATGGGAAATGGGGAGCTGCACCCCAAATCCCTCAGGATAGGCAGGGATGAGCTGAAGGTGTTTCCCTCACAGGGCCGGGCGCTGGTGGCTGCCATGGCTGCTCCTGAAGCTCCTCACCTACACCTTTCCCTTCCTCACAACAACTAAATAAACTATTTAGTGCAATACAACATCATGGCTGGGATTGGGGCTGGGGAGCTGCACCCCAAATCCCTTGGGATAGGCAGGGATGAGCTGAGGGTGTCTCCCTCACAGGGCCGGGCGCTGGTGGCTGCCATGGCTGCGCACGCTCTTCCTGGAGCTCCTCACCTACACCTTTCCCTTCCTCACAACAACTTAATAAACTATTTAGTGCAATACAACATCATGGCTGGGATTGGGGCTGGGGAGCTGCACCCGAAATCCCTGGGGATGGGCAGGAATGAGCTGACAGTTCCTCCCTCACAGGGCCGGGCAGTGGTTGCTGCCATGGCTGTGCGCGCTGCTCCTGGCCCCATTCCTCGCCTACACCTCGCTGCCCTTCCTCACAACAACTAAATAAACTATTTAGTGCAATACAACATCATGGCTGGGATTGGGGCTGGGGAGCTGCACCCCACATCCCTGGGGATGGGCGAGGATGAGCTGGGATGTGCTGAGGGTGTCTCCTTCACAGGGCCGGGTGCTGGTGGCTGCCATGGCTGCGCACGCTCCTCCTGGAGCTCCTCAGCTACACCTTTCCCTTCCTCATGGCTGGGACTGGGGCTGGGGAGCTGCACCCCAAATCCCTTGGGATAGGCAGGGATGAGCTGAGGGTGTCTCCCTCACAGGGCCGGGTGCTGGTGGCTGCCATGGCTGCGCACGCTCCTCCTGGAGCTCCTCACCTACACCTCTCTGCCCTTCCTCACAACAGCTTTATAAACTATTTAGTGCAATACAACATCATGGCTGGGATTGGGGCTGGGGAGCTGCACCCCAAATCCCTGGGGATGGGCGGGGATGAGCTGGGTTGAGCTGACAATTCCTCCCTCACAGGGCCGGGCGCTGGTGGCTGCCATGGCTGCGCACGCTCCTCCTGGCCCCGCTCCTCGCCTACGTCTCCTTTCCCTTCCTCATCCGCCTCTTCCCCAGCCTGCTCAACAAATTCGTCTACCTGAACTTCCGTGAGTATCCCGGGGCTGTCCTGACCAGGAGAACCCTCACAGGGATTCAGCTGGCTGCTGCAGACCCCCCAAAGCATGGGTGGCACCGTGCCGGGGTGGCATCAGGACACTGTTTATCCTCCTGTGCCTTGGGCTAGCAGAGGAGGCATGGAAGGATTTTGCAAGCTCTAATTAGGTGCTGCTGCCCACCCTGATTACTGCCTGCAGCCACGGCACGCTCAGGCACGCTCAGCATCAGCGGGGCTGGGAATTCGGGTGGGAGGAGGAGGAGGAGGTGGCAGAGGGCTCAGCTCTGGCTCAACGTGGCCCTTGATAATCTAAAATAACAGACTGGTTTAGAAAGAGTTGTGTGAAACAGCTGGGTAGGAGGATTCTGGATGATGGCTGGCTGTGGTTTCTCCATCAGTGTCCTTCCCCTTCTTCGTGGACTTTCGGCGGCCGGAGCTGCTGGTGAACAACACCATCAGCCTGTACCTCACCACCGAGCCGGGCATCACAGTTGGCATCTGGTGAGCAGGATGGCCTCAGGACATCCCCAGCATCCCACGGGGGACAGCAGTGTCCTGGTGGAGCCCCCAGGGTGACCCCCTGTCCCCCCAGGCACACGGTGCCAGGCAGCAGAGGGGCCGAGGCGCAGGGCAAGGACCAGCGCTGGTACGAGGAGGCTCTGGCTGATGCCCACCCCGTGATCATCTACCTGCACGGCAATGGGGGCACCAGGTGAGTTCCTGAGATGCTGCTGCAGGGCCAGGAGCAGGGCAGGGTGGCTGCTTTGAGGTGAGAAGCAGCAACTCGAGGCAGCAGCAGCAGTGCTGCAGGGCCAGATCTGCTGTGGAGGTCTCTGACCCCAGCAGTGAAGAAGAATCCCATTAAAATAAAGGGCAAAGTTAAAATCCACCCACCCACAGCATCCAGCTCTGCCCTTCTGGGATCAGGTCACCCTGGTTCCTCACATGCACTGGTGCTGGAGGGGTCCCCCTGAGCTCTAACCCCATTTTCCCCATCAGGGCTGCCAGACACCGTGTCCAGTTCTTGAAGGTAAGTGGTGGCCTGTGGGGACACTGGGACCTGCTGGGAGTGAGGCTCCTGCTGGCGCTGGGGACCCCACAGAGACCCTGTGCAGAGTGAATGGGCCGTGCTGGGGGCCTGGGGTGCAGCCCCTGCCAGGACATAACTCAGTGCTGCTCTGACAGACCATGGGGGCTGCTGACTTCCACATCCTGGCTCTCGACTACAGAGGTACAGTTGTCCCCTTGCCTCTTGCTGGGTGATTCCCCTCTTGGGGCCTGTCCCCACAGGGTTGTGACACTGAGCTGTGTCCCCCACAGGCTATGGGGACTCCACTGGATATCCCTCAGAGAGTGGCTTCAACACAGATGTCCTGGCACTCTATGACTGGGTGAAAGCACGGAGTGGGAACAGCAGCATCCTCTTCTGGGGACATTCCTTGGGGACAGGGTAGGTGCAGGGGGTGGGATGGGGACACACCAGAGCCCACCCTGTCCCCTGTGACCCTGCTGCCAGGCTGGTGCCACCTGAGGATGGATCAAGCAGCTCCTTGGTGGAGGCCCCTGCAAAGCCAAATGCAGCCAACAAGGGGAACCTGAGGGAGCTGTGCTGCTCCCCCTCACTGTCACCTCTCCTGTCACAGGATTGCCACCAACGCAGCGAGGAAACTGCAGGAGGAGCGAGGTGAGGGCCAGCATGGATGGGCTGTCCCCATGCAGTGTCACCCTGAGGCTCTCCACTGCCCTGGCCTGATTTTGGGATGAGGAGCCCTCCCTGTCCTCCCTACTGGGACGGGGACATCTTGTCCCCACTGCAGCCTGGGAGGGGAGTGTGGCAGCAGCCTGGCAGGGGGGACAGCCCCTCAAAGCCATGCCCACTCCCACCTCCCTCTGCCCTCAGGGGTCCAGATTGGTGGCGTTGTCCTGGAGTCTCCCTACACCAACATCCGAGATGCAGCCGCCAACATCCCTGTCACCAAGGTGAGTCTGGGGGCTGCCTCTGGGGTCCCCCAGCAGTGACAGCCCAGTCTGGGGGCTCTGGGGCCCCCCAGCAGTGTCAGCCCCAGATTCCTGGCTCTGCCCCCTCACAGCTGGATCCAGCCATGGTTTAGCACCCCCAAACTCTCTCCCTGCCAGATCTTCCGGCAGTTCCCGGGTTTTGAGTACCTCATCCTGGACTCCATGGCTCGGGCAGGAATGTTCTTCCCCAGTGATGAGAAGTGAGTTACTGGTGGGAAGGGGCACAGGGGCTGTGGAATGATGCCAGGAGCACCTGGCTGAGGAGAGGTGTCAATCACCCCATTGAAATTCGTGCCCCCCTCTGTTTACCCAGCTTACTCATACTTCAAAAGTGACTTTTTGTTTGCATAATGTGTTTGATTATTGAGCAAAGTCCACAAGCCACCACCCGTTTTTTTGGCAACCCTGTTCCTTGAAGCCCACAGAGCCTGCCCAAAATCCCTGTGATTTATGGGTGCTTTTGAAATTGGGGGTTAAGGTGATTAGGGTGCTCGGTGCATCACCCAGCTGGGCATGAGGATGGCTCTGAGGGGCAGTGCTGGGGGGTCCGGGTGCTGTGGGAATTTTCACAAGGATTGGGGAGGCTCCTGGGGGTCTGGGGAATGTCCTCAGGGCTGTGCTTGTTGCCCACAGTGTGAAGGTGCTGAGCTGCCCCCTCCTCATCCTGCACGCAGAAGATGATGGAGTCGTGCCTCCAAAGCTGGGACACCAGGTGGGCACCTGCCACCCGGGCTTTGAGCCTGGCTTTGGAGGCTGAAGTGGCCAGAGAGGGCATGGCCACGCAGCAGGAGGGGTTTGGGGTCCCTGCTGGTGCAGTAACCACAATCCTGCCCCTTGGCAGCTCTATGAGACAGCACTCGAAGCCTACCAGGACAAATCCAAGGTGAAGTTAATCACCTTTCCCAAAAAGCTGGGCTTGGGCCATGACTACATCTCCTTCCACCCGGAGCTGCCTGCCCTGGTGAAGTAAGTGCTGCTCCACAGAAATGGGGGGACACACACAGGATGAGCCTTGGCCTCCCCTTCCACTGCTGCCTCCTCTCCTGCTGCCTGCCCCCTGCTCCTTCCCCTCCCCACGGTGTTTGCTGGCATCACTTTCCAAACCTCAGTCACTCCCCACTGCCCTGAGCCCGTCCTCAGCCAGGGTGGCTCGGGGACGTGGCTCTGGGGACACCAGCTCCTCTTTGCCCTGGGTGCAGAGATGCTCCAAGGCCAGCTCAGCCCCTCGTGCAGGGATCACAAATCAGCCTCTGACACAGCACAGGAGGGTCAGTGACACAGTGTAAGATTTATTACATCTTGTTGCAGAGACTTCTTAAACATCAAGTGATGCCAGTTGCTGCCTGCACTGATCCCATGCTCCCTCAAATCCACTCCAGGACCCCCTCCCCCCTCCATGGCACTGAACTTACTGCTGTAAGTAATAAAAACTACTAAGAAACTTTTAAAGTCACCCTCTGCCTCCAGGATGCTGCAGGTTACTCGAGGGATGGAGACACTGATGTGGGCTGGGCCACCAGAGCCATGACTGGGAGCATCCCACGGGACACTGGTGGGGCTGGCACATCCCTGTCCTGCTTCAGCACTGCCTGTGAGGGCTCAGACAGCTGTGTCCAGCTGCATCCAGGTGGTGGAAGCAAGCCCAGCCCTAATTTCAGCCTCCAGCAAACAGCCCCCTCCAGACTCCAAGGGCACTTTTTTATTTTCAGCACCTAATGCAAGCAACAGGGCAACGTGCTTTCGCTTCCCACACGACACCTGAGTTATAAAAACCCCTCCCCTCCTGCCCACCCCTAGGGAAAGCCAGCAGCAGCAGCAGCAGCAGCAGCAAACACAGAGACTCAGACAGCAGGGAATTGTACAGCGTGTGTGCTCGCCTCCCCCCTAGGCCGCGGTGCCGTTGGGGGTCTTGTCCTGCCCCGCGTCCCGGGGCTCGTTGGGTGGGGGGATCTTCAGGTCCGAGGGCTCCACGTGCCAGATGTCCCGGGCGTACTCCTTGATGGTGCGGTCGCTGGAGAACTTCCCAGCTGCTGCAATGTTCCTGATGACCATCTTGGTCCAGGCCTTGGAGTTCTGCAAGGAGGTCACACAGTGACCAGGGTGGGAGAGACCTTCAAATCATGGGGTCCAACCCAGCCCCAACAGCTCAACACAACCCTGGCACCCAGTGCCACATCCAGGCTTTGTTACACACACCCAGGGATGGGGACTCTACCACCTCCCTGGGCAGGCCTTTATCACTCTTTCAGTGAAAAAATTTTTTCCTCATATCCAGCCTCTATTTTCCTTGAGGCAGCTTAAGGCTGTGTCCTTTGGTTCTGTCAGTGCTGCCTGGAGAAAGAAACCAACCCCACCGGAGCCCAGCCACCTTTCAGGAGCTGTAGACAGTGATAAGGTCACCCCTGAGTGTTCTTTTCTCTAAAGGAGAGGGGTGGGGTTGGTGCCAAGGGTGGTTCTCAGCCAGGGATGCCCTGGGATGAGATCAGCCTCATCTCTGAGCATCTCCAGGATGGGATGTTGTGTCCTGGCACAGCTCCCTGCCCTGTCCCCAGGGTTCTGTCAGTGCTGCCCAGTAAAAGAAACCAACCCCACCTGAGCGCAGCCACCTTTCAGGGAGGTGTAGAGAGCAATAAGGTGACCCCTGAGTCTCCTTTTCTCTAAAAGAGAGGAGTGGGGTTGGTCCCAAGGCTGGTTCTCAGCCAGGGATTCCCTGGGATGATCAGGGATATGTCCCTTCTCCAGGATGGGATGTTGTGTCCCAGCACAGCTCCCTGCCCTGTCCCCAGGCTGGCACTCACCAGGTACAGCTCGCTGACCTTCTCCTGGCACTTGACATAAGCCTCGTAGTCTGCAAAGACTTTAAACCTGGAGCAGCAAAGAAAGGAGGAGTCAAGAGCAGGAGAAATAGGAATGTGAGGCGTTGTCACACCCCAGACCCTTAAATTCAGGGGTTAAACTTAAGGTTCCTTTATTCTTTTCTTTTTTCTTTTTTTTTTGGGTGCAAAGGAGAAATCCCCACCAGATACTCTCAAGAGGTAAAAAAATCACACAAAAGTTTACTTGCAAAACCAGAGCAAATTAAGGAAATTTTGCAAAAAATACAGCACTGTATTCAAAGTAAATAGAATGTTGAATTAAATGTAAAACCACTTACCATAGCATTACTTAGCATTAATTTAGTATTCAGCATTTTCTTAGGATTTATTTAGCATTTGCTTAGCCCATTTAACGGGGAAACCTTTAATACCTTAAGATGTTATGTTACCCATGAAGCTGCCTGGAAGGATTAAGAGAAGGAGAGAGAGAGAGAAAGATGGAAAAGGTACAGAAAAACCACACAACTACCGAGTCCTGGGCTCCAGCATGGGTGAGGTAAAAACTCCAAAGGAAGGTGTCAGGGGAAGGTCGGCCATAACGCCCTCAGCCCCTTTTGTACCCGCAGCCCTTAAAGAACCCGCCTCTAGGCGGGACTTCTGGTCAATTGACCAATCAGAGGCTGGTTAGTGTGATTGATAGGTAGCTCGGCCAATCAGAAGCTTGGTTAGCACAGCCCCCACACACCAAGTGCCATGATTGACAGCTCTGCCAGGCTGCGGGGTCTGGGCCCTGCCTCAGCAGATAGCCGGGCCGGACCCCAGCCTCACACACACAGAGGCGTCCCAAAGCCCCCCAAACCAGCTCCAGACATCGATCTAATCCTGTCTCTGACAGGCGTCCTCCAGCACAAAGCCTCTGGCCAAATTACATCTCTCAAGCCTTGTTGGTAAAAAGCCCTGGATACTCCAGGAGGGAAATGCAGTAAAAGCATTTCTCCTATCCCAATGGCCATGGTTGACCAGTGCTCTGGACAGGAAAGCCCTTGAGAAGCCTCAAATCATCTGAAAGGGCTGCACACCCAAAGGCATTAATGTGACAATGGCCATCCACGGAGAATCTGTGCCTGAGGAGCATCATCCACGTGCAACATGGCCCCAGCCCAGGGGATGGATGGATGGTGCCCCAGAACCTCACCTGTCGTGGTGGAAGAGCATGTTGACCACGTCGTTGAAGAGGTTGGGGTCTTTTGGGGAGAAGAAGCCACTTTTAATCTGGTCCACAGCCTGTTTCAGCTCGGGGAGCCGGTCGTAGTAGAGCTGGGCATTGTACCTGGAGGGAAGGAGGCCATGAAGTGGTGCTGCCCCAGGGACCTGAGGTGGCAGCCCTGTGGCATCCCCAGCCCTCACCCTCTCCTGTCCAGCTCTGTGACATCCTCCACCCTCATGCCGAAGATGAAGAGGTTTTCCTCTCCAGCCTCCTCGGCCATCTCCACGTTGGCTCCATCCATGGTGCCGATGGTCAGGGCCCCGTTCAGCATGAACTTCATGTTCCCGGTCCCCGAGGCCTCGGTGCCCGCTGTGGAGATCTGCTCCGACAGGTCGGTCGCAGGGATCACTGCCAACAAAACACACCAGGGGCTCATGGTGACCAGCTTTGGGTTTGCTTCCTGCTGAAGGCCCATGGTGGGAGCCATGGGATGGAGGGATGCCCCCTCCCCACAGCATGTCCCACCCAAGGTACCTTTCTCTGCCAGGGACACCCTGTAGTTCTCCAGGAAGATGACCTTCAGCTTGCTGCCCACCACGGGGTCGTTGTTCACCACCTGAGCCACGGCGTTTATGAGCTTGATGATCATTTTAGCCATGTGGTATCCTGGGGCAGCCTGGGTGAAAAGCCACAGGTGAGCCAGGAGGGCTGGTGCCAGGGGCAGGTGAGGCACAGCCAGCTCCCAGTGTCCAGGGGACAACCTGTTCAGCCCTGTTCCCATCACCTAGTCCAACACATGTTACACCACAACATTTCTGGGGGGTTCCATGAGCACAGACAGCAGATGGTTGTCCAAACCCCACCCAAACCTGTTTGGGTTGAAGCATCAGTGCTACTCCAGTGCTTTTTGGGACAACTTTGTGGACTTTACACCATGGAATCATGGAATTGTTTAAGTTGGAAAAGCCCTTGAATCCAACCATTTCCCCTGCGCTGTCAAGGTCACCAGTGACCCATGTTCCTGAGTGCCATATCCTCATATCTTTCAAGTTCTTCCAGGGATGAGGACTCCTCCACTACCCTGGGAAGCTGTTCCAATGCCTGGACACCTTTTTATGAAGAATTTTTTCTTAATATCCCATCTAAACCTCCCTTGGCACAGCTTGAGGCCATTTCCTCTGTCATGTCCCTCATTTCCTGGAAGAAGAGTCCAACCCCTGCCAGCTGCACCGTCCTTTCAGGGAGCTGTAGAGATGTAGCCCCATGAAACATCTGCACCCACATCCCACCCCAGGACACTTCCTCCAAAATCTCTAAAACCCCAGACCCAACTTACCTTGCCTCCAATGATGACTGTCCTGGGCACAAAGAGCTTTGCAGGATCCCTCCTGATTCCTGGAGGAAACAGCAGGGTTATTGAGGGATATGGGGCACAGGGGTGCTGCTGCAGCCCCAGGGCACCCTGTCCCCTCGGGTGGCTTACGGTTGTACATGGTGATGATGTGCAGGCAGTTCATCAGCTGCCGCTTGTACTCGTGGATCCTCTTCACGTGCACGTCGAACATGGAGGAAGGGTTGATCTTCACCTTGTACTCCTTCTCCAGGTACAGCGCGAACTTCACCTTGTTCTCCTGGGCCAGGGCAGGGACCACGTCAGCCCCAGGGAACACCAGCCCTGCTCTCTGCTCCCCCTGCCCACGCCCCTCACCTGCTTCACTTTGGCCACCTCCCGGATGAAGAGATCGTCGTCCACAAACTTGTGCAGCTTGGTCAGCTGGCTCAGGTCCCGCACGTAGTCCTCCCCGATTTTCTGCAACAGGAGCAAGGGCACATGCTGATGGTGGGGTGGTTTGGGATGGAAGAGATCCTGAACATCATCCAGTTCCAACCTGAGCTAGTGGAAGGCTGAGACACCTTCCACTAGCTCAGGTTGCTCCAAGCCCTTGTCCAACCTGGCCTTGGACACTGCCAGGGATGGGGCAGCCACAGCTTCTCTGGGCACCCTGTGCCAGGGCCTCACCACCCTCACAGGGAAGAATTTCTTTCCAATATCCCATCTAACCCTGTCCTCACTTTACATCCATTCCTCCTTCTGCTGTCCCTCCATCCCTTGTCCCCAGTCCCTCTCCAGCTCTCCTGGAGCCTCTTTAGACACTTGAAGGGGCTCTAAGGTCTCCCTGGAGCCTTCTCCAGGCTGAACACTCCCAGCCAGGCAGAGTCAGGACCATCTCTGTGGCCTTGCTCCAGCAGCTCCACAACATTCTGCTGTTTGCAGACCCCAGGGCTGAAGGCAGCCCTGCAGGTGAGGTCTCTCCTGAGCGGGGCAGAGGGGCACAATCCCCTCCCTTGACCCTGAACTCCTCAACCATCCAGAAGAAGTGAATGGCTGAGGTTCCCTGGCACCCTGGGCTCAGCAGGGATGGGTTGGTGGCCTCAGGGCGTTGCCCCCATGCCGGTACCTCTGCGATGAGCTCTGCCAGCCCTGGGTTGCAGAGCAGGAGCCAGCGCCGCGGGGTGATCCCGTTGGTCTTGTTCTGGAACTTCTCCGGCTCCAGCTCCGCAAAGTCCTCGAACCTGCGAGGGTGGCACAGCTCCAGCCTTGCCCACCTGGCACCAGCACCCCTCCCCAGCTCAGGGTGAGCCATCAGCACCTCCCTCCCCTCACTCACACTTGAGTCTTGACAATCTCGGAGTGGATCTTGGCCACGCCGTTGACGGCGTGGGAGCCCACGATGCAGAGATGCGCCATGTTGATCCTCTTGGTGTCCCCCTCCTCGATCAGGGACATCCTCCGCAGCCGGTCCACGTCGTTGGGGAACAGGGACGCGATGTGCTGCCGGGGGAGCCAGGGAGGTGCTGAGAGGTGGTTGGCACTGAGGGATGTCCCACCCCATGGCTTACGAGAAGGGGCCACACCAATGTCCCCAGTGCATTTGACACCAGCCAGAGCGGTGGCTTTTACTCTGTTGTGGTGGTGCAAACTCCCTCCAAAGGGTGCCCTTTCTCAGCATGGGTGTCTCTGGATAGGAGGGTCCCACCAAGCTGCCACACAGAGGGGTTTGGGGACACACACTTGGCCAGTGAGGCCATTTGGGCAAAAGCCTTGTGCTGCCAGACCAGGAGATCAAACCACTCCCAACATCATCTTTCCCAGGATGAATTTAGCACTTAGGAAGTAAAGAAATGCCAGCTGTCAAGTCCCTGAAGCAGCAGGTGAAGCTTCTCAACAGTCACTAACTGCAGGATGGCAATGTGCTGGTGGGAAAGGGCTCTCCTACACATCAACTTCCCAAAATATCAGCTGGAATCCCCCAGCCCCACACCCAACATCATCAGTTTGTGTGTGCCTCTCATCCTGACAGTACATCCCTGTCCCCCTCTCCAGAGGAGCTCCCAGGCACTCACATCCAGATGTCTCTGGTTGATCTCATAGATGATCTGCAGGTGCCTGGGGAGCAGCTTCTCCACCAGGTCCACGGGCCAGCGCTCCAGGGCCTCGGGAAGCACCGTGTGGTTGGTGTAGGCAAAGGTCCTTTTGGTGATGTCCCAGGCCTGGCAGGGAAGAGCCAGTGCTCAGTCACACCTCAAGTGCCAGAACCCACCTTTGATCCTGCCACCACTCCCAGCAGCACTGCCCAGCCAGCTCCTCCCAGTCCACACCAGTTAAACCCAGCCTGACTGCTCCACATCATTCCCAGCAGCCACAAACCTGGCTCCTCCACCACGGGCAGGTGGGTGCAAGTGCAGGAGACCAGGTGAGGTGCCCCTACCTTATCCCACGGCAGCTTCTCAATGTCCACAAAAATCCTCATCAGCTCAGGGATGGCCATGGCGGGGTGTGTGTCATTCAGCTGGATGGCAACCTGGGAGAGCAGGGTGGCATGTGGGGACACTGGGAACCCCACTGAGGGCCTACAAACATCTGCACCCTCTGGGAGATGTTGACACAAGCTCCAAGGCAGAGGTGGGAGCAGGCCTGGCTCGTACCTGGTCTGGGAAGGAATCGAACACGGTGCGGACGCTGTCCGTGCTCCCGAATTTGGACGCTTTGAAGCGGCGGATGATGTCCTGCAGGGTGGCAGCCACCACAAAGTACTCCTGCTTCAGCCTCAGCTCCTTTCCTTCGAAGAACTGTGGGCAGAGGAGCAGGGAGCTGCAGGATTCCTGCAGGATCCACTGCACTTCCTTGGGGAAGGTTTTCCCAGGGTGTGCTTCCCCCAGCATCACTTGGAACCCCAAGCTCTTCTTGCTTCCCAGATTCCAGCACAAGGGTTTGGGATGTGCTGGTACAAACAGGTTAAATCCCAGCTGAGCATTGTCAAAACCTGCACTTCATGGTTTCAACTTTTTGGCTGCAAGGTACCAGGATAATGGGAAGGGAAGCTATAGGAGCTGTTTCCATAACAAGGATTTCACCACCATTCATGCAGCAAAAAACATCAAATGCAAAGGAAAAGCTGCAGGAGACAACCTCACCACTGGAGCTGCAATGCCCCCAGCTCTCCTCACCAGCTGGGAAGGCTGGAGGAGGATTAAATGGGAAAAATACCATCAGGACCTGCCTCAAACAGGATGCAGGGCAAGGAAAGCTTCAGGTGTAATCCCAAGCTCTTCTGGCTTCCCAGATTCCAGCACAAGGGTTTGGGATGTGCTGGTACAAACAGGTTAAATCCCACCTGAGCATTGTCAAAACCTGCTCTCTGTGGTTTGAGCTTTTTGGCTGCAAGGAAAGGTACCAGGATAATGGGAAGCTATAGGAGCTAATTCCAAGACAAGGATTTCACCACCGTTCATGCAACAAAAAACATCAAATACAAAGGAAAAGCTGCAGGAGACAACCTCACCACTGGAGCTGCAGTACCCCCAGCTCCCCTCACCAGCTAGGAAGGCTGGAGGAGGATTAAATGGGAAAAACACAATCAGAACCTGCCTCAAACAGGCTCCAGAGCAAGGGGACCTTCCCTTTTTTTTTATTCCTGCTCCCCAGCTTGGTTTGTGGCTAGGGAAGGGTTGTGTGTTCCACCACACCTCTGTGCCAGCCTGGCAGGAACTCATAGAGCAAGAGGGCTGGGGTGCAAACAGCAATTTTGAGGCACAACCTCTGGTCCCAGGGTTGCAAAGGGCCACCAGGGTAACACCAGCAGCGTTCAGCAGTTTGTTTCACGTTACATTCTGAGACTCAAGGAACATTTCTGCAGCAGGGCCTGCTCATCCCCACTCACTCCAGGCAAAGCTCAGGGGAACAGACTCATCCTGCTGAGAGGCAGCAACCCTCATCCAAGCACTGCAAGCAGCTTGAAACACAACTCAAAACATCTCTGCAGCATCCTGGAGTGAGGAGCTGCTCCCATTCCCCCTCCATCCCTAAAAGACCCCCTAAAACACCACCACTCCCACCACTCACGTTGTCGTTGGGGTAGAGCACCCGGGAGATGTTCTCGGCCAGGTTCCTGTCCAGCACGGCCTGGATGTAGTCCCCAACGTTGACTGGGGAGGAGCAGAGGGTGAGGTGGGCGTGGGACCCCCCAGCTGTGCCCACCCCACCCCACCCTGCCCAGCTCCCACTCACAGTCACGCAGGTTGAAGTCGTTGGGGGCGCGGGCTGACCACAGGCGCATGGTGTTGACAGTGTTGTTCATGTAGCCGGGCACGGGCGTGTCGTAGGGCAGTGCCAGCACCACCTGTGACATTCCCAGGGCAGCTGGAATTGGGCTGGGATCCCCCCCATGCCCCCCCTGGAGCCCTCCCATCCCACAGAGCCTCCTGCTCAGGGCTGAGCTCAGCCTGGTGTCCCTGCACGTCCTTGGTACCCCTGCATGGGGACACCCCTCTGGCTCTGCCTGCTGGCTGGTGTCTGCCAGAAGTGCTCAGGGCGTGAAGAGTGGCTTCATGAAGAGTGTAAAGGTCAGGAGCAGCTTAATTTAGGTTTAATTTATTCCTGCTGGAGCTGCTTTTGGTATTTTGTAGAATCCCAGAACGGTTTGGGTTGGAAGGGACCTTAAAGTCCATCTTGTTCCAACCCCCTGCCATGGGCAGGGACACTTCCCACTAGACCAGATTCCTCCAAGCTCCATCCAACCCAGCCTTGGACACTTCCAGGGATGGAGAGCACAGCTGCAGATGAGGAGCAGCCAAATCTGTTCTCATCCCCACATCCATCTCCTCCTCAGTTTGCCCCACCACTGCCTTTTCCATCCCAGCCCAACCTTCCCAGCAGAGATTCTGCAGGACTCATCCCTGGGGTGCAGCCAGCCAGGGAGAGCCCCCCAAATGACAGGACAAGCCATGCAAGGGACACTCCTGTCCCCAGCCCTTACCTGGGTGTCAATCCACTTGGCACCAGAGGCAGAGTGCTCCACGCGGCCGTAGAAGTGCACGGGCAGCATGTACTCAGGGCGGGCCTTCTCCCAGGGATTGCCATGCCTGAGCCAGTCATCAGCCTCTTCCACCTGCCAGGGGGACACACAGCAGTGACAGGGCCACCCAGCCCTGGGGATCCACCCCCACCTGCAGGATGGCTGGGCCAGGATGGCTGGGAAAGGCTCTGCTCATGGCAAGGGGAGGATGCTCTGAGTGTGTCCACCACCCTAAACCTGGATTTTGGCACAGCAGGGTGAGCCTGGAGGCATCACCCTGAACTCTGCCTTCCATGGGGATGGGGACAAACCCAAGGTGCATGGTTAATGTTGCATTTCCAAACCAGCCTCTTCCACAAGAGGAACACAACTGCTCCATCCTCACCCGCTCCAGGCAGCCATGGAGCAGCTCTTGGGGTGGCCCTGAGCAAGGCCACCCTTGGGCTTGGGACAAGGGATGGAGCTGTGAGCTTGCACTGGGTTAAGAAATTAATTTTTTTCACAAAAATATCTGTTAAATTTTAAAAATCACAGCAGCAGCAGCCTCTGAGCTGCGGGAAAGTGTCTGTACCCCCCAATCAAAGGGGGAGGAGGTGAATGTGAGGCTCCAGCTGTGCCAGGGGACAGTGAGGGCCACACATCTCCACCCATACCTGCCACCCGTCCCGGATCTTCTGGTTGAAGATGCCGTACTCGTAGCGGATGCCGTAGCCGTAGGCTGCCAGCCCCAGCGTGGCCATGGAGTCCAGGAAGCAGGCTGCAGGACAGAGGAGAGCAGAACAGTGAGCTGGGCCCTCCTTGGAGATGGATCCCTCTCCCTGGGACAGCCACAAGCCCCACAGGGACAGCAGCCAGTCCCACAGGAGCCAGGGCCAGCAGCCACCCAGCAGCACCTTGCTCCGTGCTGGAAGGGCTGGAGCAGCAACCCCCAGGATTAGGAAGTTCCCACAGTGGGTGTAAAGCCCTCGGGGATGGTCCCACCACCTGGAGGGGGTCACTCACCTGCCAGCCTGCCCAGACCCCCATTGCCCAGCCCAGCATCCTCCTCGATTTCCTCCAGCTCTTCCATGTCCAGCCCCAGCTGCAGATGGGAAAAAGGAGAAGGGCTGGATACTTTCATGGTGCCCAGCCCCACAGAGGGGGGCATTGTTGGCACACAATCCCCTGCAGGTGGGCTCCAGGAGGGCTGGAAAGGCACCCAATTCCACAAGACCCATCTCTGCAGGTGGGACACTGTGATTTGCACCCAAAGCAGCTGCTCTCCCCCTCAGCTGTGTCTCTGTGCCATGGCAGGGGCCATCTCCCATGTTTAATGTCACTCTACCAGGCTTTACAAGGGACATTCACACCCTTGACATCACCATGGGCAAGATCTGGGGGTGGGGGCACCAAACTATAACCAGGGTGCTGCCCTTGGGGTTCCAGACACTTACAAGGGCTCTGAGAGATTATTCCCAGGCCTGTTCCCTCTCAGGTTCCCAGGTTCCTGTTCCCTACCTGTTCCAGAACCCCTTGAGGCAGCCCCCCAGGTGGAACACTCCTGCACCCCCAGCACCCCTGTTCCCTGGGGGAAGGCACCTGGGTGCCACCCTCCTGCACCCCCAGCACCCCAATCCCTTGGGAACAGGATCCAAGCGCTGTGTTCCTTTCCCTCAGCACCTCCATCCTCTGGAACAGGCACCCAGGTGCCCTTCCTCCCAAGTGCAGGCATCTCCCTTTAGGGTGAGAAGCATCTACACCCTTTTTCCATGGAAATTTAATTTTTCCAGCCCAGGGTGCTGTAGGAGGAAGTGGTTTTGCCTATGCAAAACTCCTTGGGGAGCTCAGGTGGAGACCTTTGATCCATTGCCCTGCTCTGATGTCCCCTGGTCACAGCAAGTGGGGATAAAAAATTAACCCCCCTAAAAAAGAACTTCCTCTCCTTTGTAGTGTTTGCACAAAAGTTGTTCCTGCTCTTGTGCAACCACCCTGGCCACATCTGATGATGTCGAAGCCAAGAGGTGACAGGGTGGGGACAAAAGGAGCCACCCACAACCCTTTGATCACCCCAGTGCCACCTGGTGCCAGCACCAAGCTGGGTTTAATTCCAGGTTTTATTCCCCCCTGCCACTCATCATGGACGTGAACAGCCCCATCCACAGAACCACCAGTGTCCTTCCAGGATCCTGCTGCATTCCCAGAACACACAGCCAGGCTGGGCAGCTCCAGCCCTCTCAAGGGCAGGTTCTGGAGCAGCCTTTATTCCCTAAGCCATCCTGTGGCTCAGGGAGCAGTCTGCAGCCAGGGTAGCAAACCATGGACATTCCCAGGAGCTGGAAAACATGGATCCCTCCCAGGGCAGGTCCTCAGCCCTCGTGGGATGCTCACCTGGTAGACAGCCTCATCACAGGCATTCTGCAGCCCCAGGTTAATCATCGTGTTCTGCAGTGTCCGCCCCATGTAGAATTCCAGGGAGAGGTAATAAATCCTCTGGAAGAGAAAAGCACCCCGTGGTCACCTTGCCCAGGGCTGGAGGAGCCTCCCCTGGACTCCAGAAGCTGCTGTTGTGTGATATCTCAAAAACAAACAGGGAAAAAACCCCAGCTTCAACACGGCAGGATGGTTTGCAGCAGGAATTCCAGCTTGTGGCTCCCGGGTGGCCCTGCAGCCCCTGCCCTGCTCTCCTGCTCAGGCTGTTCCACTTGCACAAGCCCCGCTGCCCTGTCCCAGGGCGGGGACAGCTCCACGATGGTCACCGGTGGCAGCACTAATTAAACTTCAAAGTGGAGCCGTTTCCTAATGTCACTCGGGGCTGCAAAGCCGGGGCCAGGCGGTGGCCGTGGGGACACGGGGCCGTGGGGACACTGCCGCTGACACGGCGGGCGCAGGACGCGGCCGGTCCGGCCTTGTGTAAGCCGAGCCCCGGCGTCAGCACCGGCAGGTTTTAAGGAAGGATTTAGGCTGGGGGAAGTCGCTGACTCGACAGCTCTCCCTCCCCAGGACCTGCGCGGGGTCGGGCGGGGAATGGAGGTGGGACAGAATCCTGGAGTCCTAAAATGGGTTGGGGTTTGAGGGAGCACAAATCGCCTCGTCCCAACGCTCCTGTCACGGGCAGGATGTGCTGGGCAGGACCCACTGGGATTTACTGGTTTGACTCCAGCAGAGCCGGGAGCAGCGACTCCAGGCAGGGAACACCCGGCTCGCCTGGGCTGCACGGGAGAATCCCAAGCCCAAACCCGGCAAGAGGCTCCTCTTCCTCACCCCTACACAGCACTGGGGAGCGCTGAGCTATCGCGGCTGGCACGCTCCCAGCGAGGCGCTGGCAGGGAGGAAATTGATGCCGACAGGGACATCCAGGTGTCAGGAGGGGGATTAGGGCTTAATCCCCCCCCGGCAGAGCCCGGAGCAAGCCAGCGGGACGAGCAGCAGCACAGCAACTCCTGCACAAACCGGATCTCTCACGCTTGGCATCACTTGTGTTAAACAAGACCTGTTCGCGTTGATTTCGGGTGCCTTTAAGCCTTTCCAATAATTCCCCCGGGAAGGCTTTGGAGTTGCTTTTGGTAGACAGCACCCACGCCGGCGCCGCGGGACAACAAACGGCGTTCCCATGCCCTGCACCCCGCTGCCGGCCAAGCCGGGCTCTGTTTGTTTTGCAGAGCAAAGGACAGTGGCCTCGCTTGGTAAAGTCCAGTCCCTCCTCTCGGAAAAGTTACCGGAACAGCCCTAAACCCACGGAAAACCAAGCCCCGCCAATCCCTCCATTCCAGCGCCGAGCGAGGGTTCCCATCCACGGGGTTCCCATGGTTCCCACCCGAGCCACAACAACCGTGGGGGGTTCCCGGCACCCCGCCCTGCACGGGGGGCTCCCCCAATATCCCACGGCTCCCACCTTGGGATCCTTCTCGTAGTAGTACTGCTGCGTGCGGATCCAGCGCCCCACCAGGTGGTCCCGCACGGTGTGGGCCAGGGCGAAGTAGTAATCGCGTGGGGTGGCCACATTGCGGTCCTTGACCAGGGTGAAGTGCAGGTGCCGATTGAAGCCCCGCTTGAGCTCGGCCACGCTCTCGGCGCCCACGATGCCGCGGATGCTGATCTGCTTCCGCCGCTCCTGGTCCGACAGCGGCCGCGACATCGCGGCGGGGCTGCGGGGACACGGGGAGGGGGGACACGGACACACGGGCTGGGCTCCGGCGCCGCGTTCCGCCTCCGGCCCGAGCTGGCACCGCCCCGGGAGGGGACGGGGATGGGGACGGGCCCCGCCAAGGGCCGCCCACGAGTGGGGCGGGAGCGGCGGCCGCCACCGGGGGGGGCAAAGGGGGGACCCCGAGGAGGGACAAAAGGGGGGTTGAAAGGGGGGAACCCCGGGGATGGACAGAGTGGGGTGCAAAGGGGGGAATCCCCGGGATGGACGGAGGGAAGTGCAAAGGGGGGACCCCGAGGAGGGACGGAGGGGGGTGCAAAGGGGGGAATCCCGGGGATGGACGGAGTGGGGTGCAAAGGGGGGAATCCCCGGGATGGACGGAGGGAAGTGCAAAGGGGGGACCCCGAGGAGGGACGGAGGGGGGTGCAAAGGGGGGAATCCCGGGGATGGACGGAGTGGGATGTAAAGGGGGGGACCCCGAGGAGGGACAGAGGGGGGTGCAAAGGGGGGAATCCCGGGGATGGACACAGTGGGGTGTAAAGGGGGGAATCCCGGGGATGGAGGGATTGGGGTGCAAAGGGGGGAATCCCGGGGATGCACAGAGCGGGGGTGCAAAGGGAGGAATTCCGACGATGGATAGATAGAGGTGCAAAGGGAGGACCCCGAGGATTTACAGAGGGAAGTGCAAAGGGGGAATCCCGAGGATGGACGGAAGGGGGTGCAAAGGCGGGGACCCCGGGGATGCACAGAGCAAGGTGCAAAGGGGGGAATCCTGAGGAGGGACAGAGAGGGATACAAAGGGGGGACCCCGAGGAGGGACAGAGGGAGGTGCCAAGGGGGCAATCCTGGGGATTGGACGGAGCGGGGTGCAAAGGGGGGAATCCCGGGGATGGATGGAGCGGGGTGCAAAGGGGGGAATTTTGGGGATGGACGGAGGGAAGTGCAAAGGGAAAACTCCAGGAATGTGGCCGGGGGGGTGTCCCGGGGACCGCCCCTTGGCTGGGTCACAGAGTGGGTGTGCAAAGGGGGGACCCCGGGTATGGACAGAGGGGTGTGCGAAGGACAGGAGGAACTCGCAGGGGCACAGAGGGGTCTGCAAAGCGGGGGATGCCGGGGGTCTCAGAGGGATGCGCAAAAGGGGCCCGTGGGGGGATGTGCAGAGGGGGTGCCCCGGGCAGGTGCAGAGGAGGGGCCGGGGCAGAGCTGGAGCCCCCCGGCTGGAACGGAGCGGTCCGGTCGGGGCGCGGCCGCCGCCTCCCAGCGCTTCCCACGGAGCGACCGCCCCCGACCGGGACCGCCCCACGCGTGGCCCCGCCCGCGGGCAGCCTCTGCTGGGGCACGTACGAGGAAGGTGACGGGAAAACCCGGAAAGGGTCGTGATGTGTGCCCCCGTGTCGCGATCCATGCTCGTGTCACGGCTTCCCCCCCGTGTCACGGTCCCACCCCCGTGTTACGGTCCTCTCCGGGGTCACGGCCCCTTCCTGCCCGACTGTCCCCCGCCCTCCCCCGCAGCATTTCCCGGCCCCCTCCCTTTCCCCCGCTGTCTCCTCACTGTTCTCTGCCTGCCCGCAGTCCCTCTGGAAATGGTGTGGGGTCGCTTTCCCCCGCTCCGGGCTCTTCCCGGCTGCCTCCCGCACCGTGGCTGCCCGCAGGACCCTGCCCTGCCCTGCCTCCGGTTCCTCCCAAGGGCAAAAATATCCGATATGAGCTTCCAACGCAGCACTTTCTCCTCCCCCTCCTCCTTATCATCCTCCTCCTCCTCCAGCCAGGCTTTCCAGGCTGTTTTCCCTGTCCTGGCTTCCTCCCCAGGCAAAAAGGCAAGGAAATGGGATTGTGCTGCTCTGCCCCGCTCAGGTGAGACCCCACCTGCAGTGCTGCATCGAGCCCTGGGAAGGCATCAGAAGGATGTGCAGCTGCTGGGGTGAGTCCAGAGCTGCTCCAAGGGCTGGAGCCAGGCTGGGAGGGCTGGGGGTGCTCACCTGGAGAGGAGGAGGCTGCAGGGAGATCTTAGAGCCCCTTCCAGGGTCTAAAGGGCTCCAGGAGAGCTGGAGAGGGACTTTGGAGGGAGACCTGGAGTGACAGGATGAGGAAATGGCTTCACAGTGCCAGAGGGCAGGGATAGATTAGATTAGATCCATGCACAGGCTTCCACCCAGAGAGTAACTGAATCACAGAATCATGGAATGGTTTGCATTGGAAAAGAGCTTAAAGATCATTTAGTTCCACCCCCTTCATGGGCAGGGACACCTTCCACTATCCCAGGTTGCTCCAGGCCCTGTCCAGCCTGGTCTTGGACACTTCCAGGAATGGGGCAGCCACAGGGCAAGCTGTGCCAGATCCTCACCACCCTCACAAGGAAGAATTTCTTCCCAAAACCTCATCTAAATCTCTCCTCTGTCAGTATAAAACCATTCCCCCTTGTCCCACTGCCACAGATGCTCTGGCCCTGGGCTGTTCCCTGTGCTGTACATGACTTTCAGGCTGGTTTTACATGCTGCAGGGAAGATGCAGTTTCCTGTATCTCCGGTGTTCCTGGCACATTCCCACTCTGGAAGGAACAAGCATCCTTCTGAGATGCACTTCATGCATTAGCATTTTCTTCTTTAGCCCTGGACTCGAGCCCGTGATGAGCTCAGAGGCTGCACATTGAAAACCTCTCCTGAGCCACTCTGGGAAAACAGAGCAGGCACTGATATCCCAGCAGCGAGTCCTTCTCACGGCCCTGGGAGAACTCTCCATGCTGTTCCCTTGGAAATGGCTCCCCCTCCACTGATCCCTTTGAATTTTGCCTCTATTTCATCTCCCTGGGGAGATGGTGCTCTGCATCCAGCCTTGCTCATTCCTCCCTCCTTCCAGGGATCCAGGAGCTTCTCTGGGCAAGCAGTGCCAGGGCCTCCCACCCTCACAGCCAAGAATTCCTTCTCCATCATCTCCCATGGCCCATTCCCTCCCACTGACTGAGTTCTGTGTGATCTCTGCCGCTGCCTGTGAGGGATGTGCACCGGGGGGGATGAGATGGGAAGTGAAGCACAGAGATGCTCGGGAAGCTCTGCCCTTCTCTGGTAAAAGTCCTTTATTAGAACGGCAAACATGACATTGTCGTCAGTACAGCGGCTGTGTGCGGCTACCATCGCGCAACGGGGGGACGACGTCTTACAATCACTGGGACTCTAAGAAGCACCATGGACACCCTAAAGAACGGGGGATGACTTAGGCTGAGAGAGGAGCCCCGGGTGAGCCGGCCACGGGGGCTCCTCAGGAATCCACCCGGCAGCTGCCCGGCGTTGTCCCGCAACACGGCTCGGGCAGCTGGGAGGAACTCCTCGGCGGGAGTCAACGAGATAGCACCCATCCAATAAATTAGGAAAACCTAATGCTAGAGCAACAAGGGGCTGTCCTAGAGGAGGGCAGGCTGGGAGGGAATGGGCTATTTACATTTGTCTTTCTGCTGGGCCGGCGCTCCCGTCGCATCCCGCCCGGAGCCGGGCTGGGAGCGCTGCCGCTGCCCGTCCCGGCTCCGCGGGGACAGCGAAGCGAAGCGAGGGGACAGCGCATGCAGGCGCTCTCGGCTCCATACGGGGCTGGCACCGTTCCTCTCCTGCCTCTGGATTACCAGAAAGTCGAGCAGGGGATGGCGGCCGGCGGGGACTGCTGCCGGCAGCAGGCGCGCGTTCCTGAGTGCGGGGCTGTGGCCAGCTCTCCTTCCTCCCCTTCCCATCCCCACCCCCGGGCTCTCGGTCAGACCCTCGCTGCAGAATGAATTCTCCGGTGATTGGAAGGACACTATCAGTTGAATTTAAGGCTAGGCTTTATATGGCAACTATAAAAAAATAAACACTAATCTCCAAAGAGCCGGGCGAGGGCTCTCCGGTCTATGGCTGTGCACCGAGGTGTGGGGGGCCCCTGGAGAGCCCCCCGTGGGCATTCAGCACCCGACCAAGGGCCTGCCAGCACCTGGGGCACCTGGGGACAGGACGGCCACCCCCTGCCCCGCAGAGATGTCCCAGGGGGACACAGGACAGAGTGGGGTGTTTTGGTAAGGGCATGGAGACTGACTGGTAATCCAGGACCCACCTCTACACATGACCGAGGGTGCTCTGCAAGAAAGGCCACAGGGGAAAGAAATAATCCTGCAAAGTAACCAGGCTGGCGTGGGCGGAAGCGTTCCCGTGGTGGGGTCCCTTGGGCTGCCCCCACGGGCGGGGAAAGCGAGACAGAACTGCCCCCCTCCCCCAAAACCCCAACTCAAATTAGGAAAATCAAACCTAAAAGCAGACACAGGAGAACAGCTCAGGCTACCTAGGTACTTCATCAGCCAAGGAGAGCTAAAGAGCGAAGCGCACACACACGGGACAGCGCGGAGGCCGGAGAGCGGAGGCAGCCCAAAGCCGGGATCTTCCTTCCTGATTCCTTCCCCATCCCCGGCCAGAGGGACCCAGCAGCTGGGCAGGGACCTGGCAGCTGGGCAGGCACCCAGCAGCTGGGCAGGGACCTGGCCTTGTCCTGCAGGAGGGAACGGGCTGGCTCCTCTCAGCCCGAGAAGAGGCAGCCGGCTCCGGGAGCATCCTCAGGGCATGGCCGAGCGCGAAGCGTAGAACTCGGGCACGGGCAGCCCGGTGTGCAGCGTCACCTGCAAGGACAGACACGGGTCTCAGCTGTGTCCCAGGGTGCCTGCTGGGACAGCTCACAGCATGGCAGCTGGCACATTGTCCCCAGAGAGGGCAGGAGCAGCGGTGGGGACAGGCAGGATGTGACTGGGGATGTGGGTGTCCCCAGAAGTGTGGCAGTGGCTCCATCTGGCTCGTTCCTCACTTTTCTGTGCTGCTGGAGTGAGCTGGGACTGCTGGTACCAAGCCCCAAATATTCCCAGCTGGCTGTGTACAAACCCTACAGCTGGCTGCCAGAGAGGTGGGATGTGGCAGGAGCTGGGTCTTTGTGCAGGTGAGATGGACAAAGTGGGACCTGAAGGACAGTGAAGATATCAGAGATCTTGGAGAAGCCCCTGAGCTGAGTGGGGATGGGGACAGAGAGGGGACAGGGACAGTGGAGGGGATGTGGCTCTTTGCTGGTGGGAGGAGGGAGCTGAGCAGCACCAGGATGTTGGGGCAGGGCCATGCTCACACAGGCACTGGTGAAATTCAGCTCCCTCCACAAATGCTTTCATCTGGGAGGAGAGCACAATTCCTCCTTTTATTGCAGCAGCAGCAGCATTTCCCCCTTCAGATACAGATTTGAAGAAAACTGTCTAAAATACAGAGATTTCCCTCCTAATTAGAGTTGCTTTCAATTAGGCATATACCTCTGAAAAAGCATAATAAATGGCTTGGCTTAATTAGCAGCCTTTGATCAGCATCCCAAGGGATTTCTGTGTTGTCAGGGGATTTAGGCACTGCCTTGCCCAAGGAACTCACAAAGCCAAGGGGCTCTAGAGATGCCTTGTCCCTTATGGCTGTGTAGAGGACTGAGGTAGGAGTTAAACCCAGCACTCAGCAGGATGTTTTTACCACACCAAATTACTACAGCACCTCTAAACCCAGCACAGACAACATGGGCTTCGTTAGTGTTTCCTAATTAAACATTTCTCCAAGCCAGGCAGACTTCCCTGCCAGTGAGACTCTTGGGGTGGAAAAATTTGGCAAGGATGCTCCCAAAGTTTGGGATGGTCCCATCACACCTTTGTCCCAGTGCTGCTGGAAAATTGTCACTGCCTTGGTGACAGCAGAGCAAGTCCTGGATCCTGATGGACACAGCAGAGCATGTCCCAATCCATGGATCCCTGATTCATAATGACCCTGATGGACACAGCAGAGCATGTCCTAATCCATGGATCCCTGATTCATAATGACCCTGATGGACACAGCAGAGCATGTCCCAATCCATGGATCCCTGATTCATAATGACCCTGATGGACACAGCAGAGGATGTCCTAATCCATGGATCCCTGATTCACAGAGGCCACTTGGTGCCTCTGCCCTTGCACAGAGGTGATCATAAAATCCTAGAATGGTTTGGGTGGGAAGTGACCTCAAAGCTCATCTCATTCCACCCCCTCCATGGGCAGGGACACCTTCCACTGTCCCAGGCTGCTGCAAGCCCTGTCCAGCCTGGCCTTGGATACTTCCAGGGATCCAGGGGCAGCCACAGCTTCTCTGGGAATTCTATTCCAGGGCCTCCCAACCTTCACAGGCAAGAATTTCTTCCCAATATCCCATCTCCTCCTGCCCTTTGGGAAGCCATTCCCCCTTCTCCTGTCACTCCAGGCTGTGTTCCAAGGTCCCTCTCAGGTCTGACACCCACTGTAAAGACCCTGCCAAAATGCTGGGCACCCCGAGATGATCCATCCCGTGTCCTTGGATGTGCCTGGGCATTGTGCAGGGTTGGGGTGCAGGCAGTGCCAGGGGGGATGTGCCAAAGCCAGGGTGTGCAGGATTCCCTGGGACACAGGAGAGCAGGGATGTGATCAGTGAGAAGAGAAATGAAAGGTGGAAATACCGGAATGGTGGCACCGCTTGGGGATGTTCAGGAGAGCTGAGAGCTTGGGAGAGAGGCAGAGAAGAGGGGTTTGAAATGTCCCAGAGGCAAACAGGCTTTGAAAGGTGCCCCTCTCCCTGGTGATGGTCCATCCAGGACCTGGGAGAGCTGTAGGAGCTGGTGAGGCTCTTCTGAGGGAGCATCACAAACACAGTTATCAAACCCCACCCCGAGGAGGGCTGGAGAACCCTGGTGCTTCAGCAGCCCTGAGGGAGGAACCTGGAGCAGGGAGTGAGGCCACAGGGAGGCCTGTCCTGATTTGGGAGACTCTCAGGTGGTTTAGGGTGCATGATCAGCTCCTTCCAAGCCACCCCTGCTGCACAAGAACCCTCCTGCTCCTGCTACCACGGCAGTGAGAGCAGCATGGGGACAGTGTGACAGCAAGGTCACCATTCCCAGTGCTGGGAATGTCACTCCCTGCTCCAGAGAGCCCGGCCAAGCCCGTACCTGCACGTTCCTGTTGAGGCTGACGGCGGGGAAGAAGAGACCCTCCAGGTTCTCAAAGGCCACGGGCCCTTGCTGGTCCTCGTTGATGGAGAAGGTCAGAGTCCTCCTGGTCAGATCCAGCAGCACTCCCACTGTGGCACCTTTCGTGATCCCACCCTCGGTTCTGTGGGAGGAAAAGGCTGAATGGCCCCTGGGCTCCTGGCTCAGGCCATGGAGATCAAGGACTGATGATGGTGAACACCAGGAGCCAGGCCTTGACCTGCTCCCATCCCAGCCACGCTCATCATTCCCTGGGAACCTCCTCCTCTACCCTCCCATGGAGCTGCTCTCCTCTTGCCATGATGTCCCCAAGGAAAAGCCACCCTGAGAGCAGCTACAGCCACACAACCATGGGGAAAGCAGGTGGAACTGTGGAGCAAAGCCACACCAAAACCTGCTGATCCACCAGGGAAAGGCCTGCAGGATGGTGGCCCCAGGCTCTCCCCAAACAAAGTCCCCAGTCCCAGGTGGAACACGAGCAGTGGCTCAGGGATCAAGGCAAATGTTGCTGCAGGAGTTGCAAGGATTTGGCTGTTACTGGGAAGGGGATGCCAACAGGAAAAGCCAGCATGGAAAAAGTGGTGGCAGGCAGGGAAGAAACACTGGAACAAGGCAGCACCAAGCAAGCAGGGCCTGATCCCCACTCAGGGAAGGGCACATCCTCCAACAGAGATGACCAGGATTGATGTCACCCTCCCCGTGGACAGCTGTAGGTGCCACTCTCAAAGCCACAGGCTCTTTGGGCTGTGGTGTCTGGGGGGAAGCCCCTGTGTCTGCCTGATGCAGTTGGTTTGGGGGGATCCCCGGGGAGGCCCCCTAAGCTGTGTGTCCCCTGGTAGCAGCAGGCAGGCAAGGAGACTCCACGTGGCTTCTGAGGGTGCTCATTAGGTGAGGGTTTATTGGGGTCCCACCCCTGGGAGCAGCATGGTTCTGAGGGAGAAGGGGAAGGAGAGGGAGTGCTCAGGGAGAAGAGGGCCAAGAGAGAATCTGTGGTCTCCCCCCACAGCTTAACAGGGAGATTCAAAGTGGGTACAGAATAAGCCTTGGGCCAATGGAATTACAGACACACGACACTTCAGGGGAGAGGATCACAGGCTTGGAATAACCCCTTCATTTTCAAGGGGTGAGACAGAGCAAACCACTGAACTAAAACGCACCACCACACCTGCCCACCTACCTGTTGGTGTGGGAGTTGTTGTGCATGAACCAGCTGCGGTTGTTGTCCACGTACATGGCCCAGGCCTTGTCGTCCTTGCCCAGCATGGCATCCTTGAGGACGTCGATGCGCGCCACGCCGAAGGCCGGGTCGGGGTGGTTGTCGTAGCGGTCGATGGACAGCTCCCAGTAGTGGAGCCCTTTGGAAAAGCCCGTTTTGCCCAGCACCACCCTGTCATCGTAGCTGTTGCAGGTGACAGTCAGGTTGTCGTTGGAAAAGATGATGTCAGCGTGGGCAGAGGAGGGGTCGAAAGAAAACCAAGCAACTGGAACACACAAACAAGACGGGGTTAGCGCGGTGGGGACGCGCCGGGGCCGCGGGGAGCGACACGGACGGGGCATGCTGCATGCAGGACACGGAGCTTCCACCACGGAGGGACAACTTCCACCAGGGAGGGACAACTTCCACCACGGAGGGATGCTCTGAGCTCCTGTGGCTGCAGCTGCCAAGTGTGCCTGAGGTTTTGTGGCTGAAACTTGGAGGAGTTTCACTCTTGCTGCTCCATGGTTGCCAATGTCTCAGCTCGTGAGCCTGCAGGATCCTCAAGGCCTCCTAAAATTTGGGCCTCGCAGGAGATGTGATCCTCACCAGGTCTCCAGGCTCTAACAGAATTATGGAATTGTGGAAGGGTTTGGGTTGGAAGGGGTCTTAAAGCCCATCTTGTTCCAACACCTGTCATGGCAGGGACACCTTCCACTATCCCAGGTTGCTCCAAGCCCTGTCCAGCCTGGCCTGGAATGTAACTCACTCTCAGGACCGAGTGTTATCAGTTTGCAGAGTCAGGTCAGTGTGGGAAGGGAACTGAGGATCAGCAGATAAACTCTGTGCGTGTATTTAAGGGCTGTTTTTGGGAGCCAAAAGCACACACAAAGCTCTTCATTCACTGAGTCACACAAAGAAACCTCCCTGCCAAGCAACGAGCCACACCTAAGACAAGAACTCATGGGAAGGCTGGAAAATGTCTCAAAACCTCCAGGATTCCGTAGGGCTGCTGGTTTAAATGCACAGGACTTGGTTACTGCAAATCTGACAGACACAGTGTCACGTCCTCGACAAGACAGAGGGACAGGGAGTCATTCACAAGCCACCAGCCCGGTTCCCCAGGTGGTTTCCTCCAGCTGAAAACGTGAACTGACACATCCAACAGAACACTCTGGCGGCTTGAAAAACAAAACCACTCGTGTGAGACTGGTTGACTCTGGTTTATTGGAAGGTTCCACAGGACAGCTGCCATGCACGCGGCCGCCCCGCGCTCCCCGCGCTCCCCGCGCACGGGGGTGCCGTACCTGCCACCATTTTTTTAATGTCAACTGTGGTCATCCCCAGGGAAAGGCATGCAGGAGAGAAAACAGCACGTCAGGTTGGGTAGGAGAGAGGAGGAGAAACCATTCCTGCTTGTCTGTGACTCCAGCCAGAGCGTGGATCTGCTGGCATTTTGCATCAAGGTGGGGCGAGAGGCGCGAGGATGGGCTGGGGCTGTGAGGGGGTGCAGGGTGAGGAGGGGATCCCACAGGGATGCAGGCTCCTTCTCCCAGGGGAATGAGCAGCACTGGCCCTGCAGACAGCCTGAGGGGGACAGGCAAGCAGCAGCCACCTTGCTTTAATTAGCTGCAAAGGGGCTAATTGCATCCAGGGCATTTGGCCCATGTTCAGGTGCCTTAATGAGCAGGGATATGTACTGAGAATCATGGAATGGTTTGGGTTGGAAGGAACCTTAAAATTCATCCTGTTCCACCCACTGCCATGGGCAAGGACACCTTCCACTAGCCCAGGTTGCTCCAAGCTGGCCTTGGACACTTCCAGGGATCCAAGGGCAGCCACAGCTTCTCTGGGAATTCTATTCCAGGGCCTCCCAACCCTCACAGCCAGGAATTCCTTCCTAATATCCAACCTAACCCTGCCCTCTTTCAATTTTAAAGAGGAGGAGAGCAGAAGGATCAGTTCTCAATTACAGGGCCATTTCCAGAGCACTGACCTCAGGCTTCTCTTTAAAACCATTATTGGGAAAACCAAAATGCCTTTACATCATCCAGCCATCATAACTTCTCCAAATTTGCCTCCTGCCAGGGCAGTGGTGGAATTCCCATTCTTGGAGGAATTTAAAAGCCTTGTGGATGTGGCACTTGGGGACCTGGCTCAGTGGTGGCCTTGGCAGTGCTGGGGAATAGCTGGACTCAGTCTTAGAGGGCTTTTCCAACCTCAACAATTCCATGATTCTGTCACATCCAGGAGTGCTCTGCAAGCAGGGTATGAGTGAGAAACGCTGCTCAGTCGCCAAAGAAAAGATAAAAAAGCAAAAAGAATAAAAAGAATGAAGCAACAGGCAGTAGGTGCCAGTTAATTGTAATTAAGATACTTGCCTAATTGGGAGTAAGGCGATCCTTGTGAGTCAAAATTGCATCCTATAAAGAGATACTACATTTCACACATCACAGCTAAGGAACAACAACCTCCTGACAAACACTCTGAGCATTTCATTGTTAATTAAGCATCCAGCAGCCACGGGAGGCCTGATTCATTAAAAGCCAGAGGGCACGGAGATGGGTGGCAAACACAGCCTGGGAGTTTGAGTGAGGACTGGATAAAGTCTGACTGCTCAGAATGCCAAATTATTCTGCTTTTCTCCAGAAAAAAGGCAGGAAGTTTTAGCCTTGGTGGAGTATCTTGGCTGCTTGGTAAAGATTCTCTAAACTGACTGAAAAACCACTCCTGGAAGGACAGGGATTGAAGAAAAGGCAGATGATGACAGGTCTGGGTGGGGGTGGAAATGCAAAGGGGATCCCCAGGGGCTGACACCTGCCTCAGACCCCAAAGGGCTGTACCTTCATCAGCTCCAAGGGCAGGATGTGCTGGGGAGCCCTTCATGCTCCTGTGCCTGCTTGCTGGCTGCAAGCACCTCATGGGAGCCAGGGACTGATCCAGGAATCCAGGAGCTTGTCCTGACCTAGGGGCTTGTCCTAATCCAGGAGCTTGTCCTGATCCAGCTTTTTCTTACCTAGAAGCTTGTCCTGATCCAGGAGCTTGTCCTGACCTAGGGGCTTGTCCTGTTCCAGGAGTTTTTCCTGACCTAGGGACTTGTCCTGATCCAGGAGCTTGTTCTGACATGGGGCTTGTCCTGATCCAGTTTTTTCTTACCTAGAAGGTTGTCCTAATCCAGGAGCTTGTCCTGACCTACAGGCCTGTCCTGATCCAGCTTTTTCTTACCTAGAGGCTTGTCTTGATCCAGGAGCTTGCCCTGATCCAGGAGCTTGTTCTGACCTAGGAGCTTGTCCTGTTCCAGGAGTTTTTCCTGACCTAGGGGCTTGTCCTGATTCAGGAGCTTGCCCTGATCCAGGAACTTGTTCTGACCTAGGAGCTTGTCCTGATCCATTTTTTTCCTTACCTAGAAGCTTGTCCTGATCCAAGAGCTTTTCCTGACCTAGGGGCTTGTCTCGATCCAGGAGCTTGCCCTAATCCAGGAGCTTGTCCTGACCTAGGGGCTTGTCCTGAACCAGGGGTTTGCCCTAATTCAGGAGCTTGTCCTGGTTCAGGAGGAGACACCAACCCAAGCCCTGTGCTGGCGCTGTGTGGGACAGCACTCACGAAGGGCGCTGGATTTTAGGGCCACCCCTGCCCAGCTCTGTGCCTGGATTTTAGGGCCACCCCTGCCCAGCTCTGTGCCTGGCTCCCCTCTCCTGCCCTGGGTGTTGGTGGGAAGGCACCTGGCTGTGGTTGTGCTCCGTGCTGTGCCAAGAGGCTCCTCCTGAGGCTGCTTTAATGAATCCTGCCCCGTGTCCCGACTCCAACACCGCTTCTCCAGGGCTCCGCGCATCGCTGTGCTCCAAAGCTCTCATGAGGGACACACAGACCCTGTTTTGGCTGCCAGGACCCCGTTTTTCCCTGTCCCCCCACCCCAGAGCGGGGCTGCAGAGGGTCCAAGGTGCACACAGGGGTTTGGCTCACGGGCAGCACGGGAGGGTCCTGGAACCCCGGACACAAAGGAAGGAACGTCCGTAACAAAACAGCGTTGGAAGCCATCAGCTCACAGCAGCACGATGAGAAATCAAACATAAAAAGCACAAATAAAAGAAAGTTTGCAGGGTCCTCCCCCCACCCTGGTTATTCTGGCAAGGGTCATGCTGCAGCATTCCTCATTCCGTGTTATGGGATGGAAGTCAAACAATCGGGGGCCCCCATTCTTCCAGGGCTTCCACCGGAGCAAGCCGGGAATGATCGCCTTTGGAGTGGTGTACATCCAGAGTGGTGGAAGAATCAGGGCCCAGGATCTTTAGCAACAGAAGATGTGCAAAGATTGGTTAGAAAACAGCTCTGAGAGATGCCTGTGGCTCCTTGCTGGCTGCCCAAATCCATCCCTCACTCTGCCTGAGCTGCCTCCATCCCAGCACAGCCCGCGATTCCGGGCACGCGGATCCGAGCCCCTGTGGGGCTGCCAGGCCACAGAGGCATCCCAGGGATGGTGCCCTCTGCTCTGCAGGAAACAGGGCTTTGGGATGGGCACATCTGGGTTTGGAAAAGCTGAGCCCAGTGCTCAAAGCTGAGCAGAAAAGAGCCCATGTCTCCAGGCCCTAAGTCGGGCTGTGAGCTGGAATCACAGCATCCCAAACTGGTTTGGGTTGGAGGGGACACAAATCACCTCATTCCACACCTCTGCTGTGGGCAGGGACACCTTCCACTATCCCTGGCTGCTCCAACCTGGCTTGGGACAGACACTCCAGGGATGGGGAGTCCTCAGTCTCTCTGAGCAACAAGCCAGAGCCTGCATCCAGACTCACTTCTTTCCTAAGAGTGGTCTAGATTAAATCAACCAAGATAATTTCACAGACCAAATCTCCCAGCAGAGGCTGCATTTCCTGGTTGTGCTCAGAAAGGAAAGCATGGGGATATTCCCACAGGTTTCACCCAGGGAATGTGTTTTCTGATTAACCCTTGACGCAAGCTCAACACAAACCAGAAACGAGGAATCTTCCAGAAGAAAGTGTCCCTGCCCATACCAGGAGGTTGGAAGCTTTAAGGTCCCTTCTAACCCAACCCATTCAGGGATTTAGGATCACCAAAGGGCTCAGCCTTGCCAAGAGCAGCACCCAGGTAAGGAATGCCTGTGCTGCTCCATCAGCCCACACCTGAAACACCCCAGGAGAAGCACACCACTGACCCCCCTGGGCGGCAGGAGCAGGCCACTGACAAACAGAAAGAATTCCCACTGCCATCTGCATGTCATGGCAAAAACAAACACAACAGAACAGAACAAACAGAGAGTTTGGAGATGCCCAGCAGCACAGACCAAGAGGCAAGGCCAGAGGTGCTCAGCTCACCGGCTGAATTCAGGGACTGTAAGGAAGAATGCAAGCTCAGCTGGTGGGCCGAAGATCTTAGCTCAAAGTAGGATCTCCCCGAGAAGCTGGGTTGCAGGTTAAGGGTGGAGGAGAAAGGACTCATTCTACGAAGCTGCGATCTTTCCAAAGGCACTGGAAAAGGGAGGGTCTGCTCTTCTGACTGCGTGTCTAAATGTAAGATCAAGGCAAACTGCACATCAGACATGGGCTCTCTGCTGGGCAGGGAGCAGAAAACAGCTCTGAGAGATCCCTGTGCCTCTGGGATCTCTCAGTGCCCAGCCCCAGCTCAGGGCACAGCACAGAGCCTGCTCCATGCCAGGGCAGGAATGGCTGGTGCTGGGCAGCCCAGAGAGACCCTTCAGGGCAGCCTGGCAGCAAGGAAATCATGTTCATCTTCCCAAGTGTCCCCGTGACAAATTCAACTGGTGTTCTGTAAAGTGGGGAGGGTTCTGCATCTCTTCACAGTAATGCACCTAAAAGAATCCACAGGTTACCATGCACACGTCCCATCGTGCTTCAACACATCCCAAACCTTTTCCCAGGGATGGGAAACCCAGCTGGTGACATTTTGCAGGGCTGTGCTAAGCTCCAGCACCCTAAGAACCACCAAGCACCCACCTTACTCAAGGGTTGTTCGGGAGGTTGTGTTCTTGGTATCCCTTTGTACCTGTCAAAACACATCTGAGCCTTACAGCAAGAATTCAACCTGTGGCATTCACAGCAAAAATGTCACAGCAGAGGGAACCTCTTGGGTCATTGGTTTCTGTTCCCTGCTACCACAGTCACCTCCCACAGTTTCTTCCCTATCCTATTCCAGGATTGTGTTAACATGAAAATGTAGAAACCACCATCCACACACTCACACTGCATCCCCCAGCCTTCCCAGCTCTGCTGTGAGTATGGATTGAGCTGGGAATTGTGTTAAAACAGATAAAAAAGGGAACATTTCCTCGCATGGGGGGTTGTAACTTCTGCAACTCGCTGCTGCTGCTGTGGCCCAGGCTGTGGAAGCAAAGGGTGTCAGTGGGGTCAGAGGAGATAAATTATTGCACAACAGCCAATAAACAGAGCTCAAAGTTTGTTTATTAGTTTAGCTTCTAACCCTACCAGGAGTGAGAGGAACTACTACCACGAGTAGCTGTGCTCATGGCTCTCCCTGAGTAGCCCCTCACACATCCCTGAGGCTCCCTGCAGGCTGATCCCCCTGGGGCTGCTCACCCTTTCCAAAAGCTGCTGGTTAAAAAGCCCTGGTTGCTGCTCAGGGTCACTCCATGGATGGTCAGGAATTTAAAGTTGAGCTCCAGATGAGGAGCAGGGCTTGAAAGAAAAGGTTCTGGTGCTTGGCTTGGTGGGGAAGGGAGGAGGGAGCTCTGTGCCAGGAGAGCAGCCTGGGAGGCACTGCTGAGCTCCATTGCTCCATCTCCACCTGGGCCTTCATCCTGACATCCAGAGCATGGAAAGAGGTCAGCAGGAGTCTGGGCAGAGGCCAGGAAATCTGCTGGATGAGGGAAAACCAGGAGAGCAGGGGCTGCCCAGCTCAGGGAGGAGGAGGAGGAGGCTGGGAGAGACCCCAGGGCAGCCAGGCAGGGCTGCCACCAGCCAAGCTTTGGGACATGTCAGTGCCCTGGGTCACCTTTTTCTTCCAGACTCACTTCCCAGCACACAGCTGAGCTTCATTCAGGTGCTGGAGAAACAAGAGGTTAAGGCAGAGCCCTGGGCTATGATGTGACAGAGCAAAGGACACTCCCAGGGGTTGTGTGGAACTGCCCCAGATCAGCTCAGGAGGGGACACAGTCCAAGGGAAGGATGTCACCTTCCACCCCTGCTGCCCCTTGGCTGTGCTGGTGACAGGGATCTTCATCCCTGGGAAGCCCCAGCACATGGGAGGGCTCTGGAGCTCAGACCTTCTCCCAGCCTTGTCCTGCTGGTGGCACCAAGAACCAGCTCTGAACAGTGACCTGCCACAGCTCCCTTTGGGATGAGCAGAAAGTGCCTCTCCCATGGGCTGGGAAGCTGTTCCTGCTGCAGATTCCTGCCTGTGCTGCCTTCCCATGGGAATTTCCACCTGGCTGCTGTGGCTGGGCAGCACCTGCAGAGCCCCAGACACATCCCCTTCTTCTCATCCTGCTTCTCTTCAGATGCTGAACCCTGCAAGACCTTTTGCTCCCCACCACCCTCTGCTCACAGGAAGCAGAACAAAGGCTCCAGTTCCCTTCCACAGGCTGCTGATGAAGCTGTCATGGGCCAGAGCTACAAACCAGCTCTTCAATGCCAGAATTCCTCAGAGCCACGTTCAGAGAGATTCTCTCTTCACATCAACCCTGTCCCTTCTTTTGTCCCCTCTTCCCACACAACCACTTTGCAGGAAGCTGCAGAGCTTGGCTGAAGGGAAAAGCTAAGCCTACTTCAGACAAAATAGCTCTTAAGAAGGGCTGATGGTGCTGGAAAAGCCAGGAATAAAAGGCCAAGCCAGGGCTGTGATGTGCTCCATTCAGTCACTGGGATATCCGGAAGCTGCACACACAGATGTGATTTATTTCTCTTTCAATCCAAAAGAGCTCAGGCAGCCTCTAAGAGCACAAAATGCTCCAGGCCCATTTGACTTTTTCTCCCTGCTTTTTTTTTTGCTGGAATAACAAATGCAAGAGCTCATTCAAGTGAAAAGGCTGAATGAATGCAGCCAAGGAGAGAGGAACTTCTCCTTGGTGGCACAGCCCTGCTGGGACCACAAGCAGCTATTTTCTCCCAGATTCCTTTGTATTTTGGAGCTTGGCTTAAGGTGAGAACACCTCTGAGAGGAAATCAAAGCTGGGAAGATCATAGAGAGGACCCTGTGAACTCCTGGCTGGGACAACTTAAAGCCCAGCTGGTTTTGATGAGGAAATTGAGTCTTAAATGTGTCGTGTGAGGCACAAAGGAGATGAGAAGTCAAAGCTCTGCTGTCTCCTGCTCAGGCTGGAGTGGGAGCTGTTGACCTTCAGGCTTTGGGAGCAGTCCTGGCCAGCCTGGCACGGGGCTGGATGCAGCTTGTCCCCTCCCTGGATCTCCAGAGGAACTTCTGCAGCTGCTTTGCTGCTGGTGCTGTTTGCAAACAGGCACTGAGGTGTCTCTGACAGATGTGCCAATGCCTCTGTGCTGTGCTGTGACCTCCCTGCCTCTCCTGTGACAAGTTTGTCACAGTTTTTTCTGTCTGCTCTAGCTCTGAATGAATCCCATTCCTGGCTGAGCTGCCCTTTCCAGACTGGAATGGTGATCTCAGGCAGCAAGGGAAACTAGCTTAATTTCTCTAAGAGAAACAAGCTTGCTCTGCTTTTGTCTTCTGTTTCTTCAGCAAGAAATCCCATTTTTCTCCTTGCTGAAAGCCCCCAGGGCTGCTCTGTGGCTCTCCCCTTCCTTCCACCCCCTCAGCAGCCCCACGAGCTGTGTGTGCTCCCTTCTGATCCCAGCTGCCAGCCAGCTGGATGCTGCTGTGAAAAACCCTCACACGGCTTGGAAAAGAGAGATTTTCATCTGTGATCAAGGAAAAGGGATTGCAGCAGGCGTGGAGAGCTCCCAAAGAAGGGTTTTGTGCCTGGCTGTGGGCAGCAGACCTGCTGGTGGGGGCTGATCCCTTCCTGCCCAGCTGCAGCTCCCCACTCCCACCCAGCCCTGCCACTCTCCACCTGCACGTCAGGAATAAACCAATTTTCCACAATGGATTAAGTGCCTGGTGTGACAAATGTACTTAAAGCCAGGCAGGGAGATCCCCCTGCAGCCTGCAAGGGATTGTTTAATATTCTGAGTGGGTGTGGGGGTGATGCAGACGATGCTGCAGGGCTCCTGTGCTTCCCTGGCTCTGGAGGGACAGCAGGACACCAAAACACTGCTCCATGCCCCTCTGCTCCCTGCCCTGCCTGGATCCCGTGCTCATGGAATTGTCCAGGAGCAATGCTGGCAGTGTTTTGCTTTAAATGGAACCTGTGGAAACACCTGAGCTTCCCTTTTGTGTCACATCACCCCAAATTTAAACTCCTCCCTTCACAGAGAGCAGCAGGCACAACTTCCCAAAGACCTGTCCTGGGAAACCTCAGGGAAGAAGAGAAAACAATTCTTATCTCTATTCACTGCTCTTGTTGTTTTTTTGCACATTTAGAATGTGTCAGGAAGATTGTTTACCTGAAGGGATTTGGTAATTGGATTCTGGTGATGGCTGTTTATGTTAATTAACCAATCACTCCAAGCTGTGTCCTGGCTGGCTCAGACAGTCACGGGTTTTAATTTAGTATAATATAAAACATGAGTATAGTTTTCTTTAGTATGGTATATGTTCAGTAGGTCATTTAGTATAGTATTAACAATATATTAGTATTAGTAATATAGAATATATATGATATATTGTATATTACTAATACTTTTCTATGATATAAAATAATTATATATATATTAGTATTAGTAATATAGAATATATATTATATATTAATAATACCATTCTTTAATATAGAATAACACTATATATATTAGTAATATAGAATATATATGATATAATCTATATTACTAATACTATTCTATAATATAAAATAATTATATATATTAGTATTAGTAATATAGAATATATATTATATATTACTATTACTATTCTTTAATATAGAATAACACTATATATATTAGTATTAGTAACATAGAATATATATTATATAATCTCTATTACTAATACTATTCTATGATATAAAATAATGATATATATTAGTATTAGCAATACAGAATATATATTGTATATTACTAATACCATTCTTTAATAGAGAATAACCATCTATATATATTAGTATTAGTAATATAGAATATATATGATATAATCTATATTACTAATACTATTCTATAATATAAAATAATGATATATATTAGTATTAGTAATATAGAATATATATTCTATATTACTAATACCATTGTTTAATATAGAATAACACTATATATATTAGTATTAGTAATATAGAATATATATGACATATTCTATATTACTAATACTATTCTATGATATAAAATAATTATATATATTAGCATTAGTAATATAGAATATATATTGTATATTACTAATACCATTCTTTAATATAGAATAACCATCTATATATATTAGTATTAGTAATATATAATATATATTCTATATTACTAATACCATTCTTTAATATAGAATAACTATCTATATATTAGTATTAGTAATACAGAATAGCTTAATACAGCAATTGTTCTGAATCACGGAGTCAGCCCCAATCACTGCCAGACCTCGGGGTCACCCTGCACTCTGCCCTCCCCCTGTGCCCCCCCAGAGAGCACAGGACAGGCTGGCAGGGAGCTCCCGGCAGTGCCCCAGGTCAGCGCTGCAGGGGTGGCTCAGGGAGGGCAGCAGGAGCTGGGCTGGGCTGTCCTGGGCCGTGTCCAGGCCGTTCCTTACCCTCGGAAGTCTGCAGCACCAGGGTCTTGCTGTAGGGGCTGACTCCTGACTTGTTGAAGGCCTTGACACGGGCGCTGTAGGTGCTGTTGAAGTGCAGCCCATCCACCGTGCACATGGTCTCCTTGCCCACGTACACCTCCTGCAAGAAAGGGCTCCTGTCAGTGCCAGGGCTGGGCAATGGCACTGGCACGTTGTAGCAAAAATCCTTTCTTAGGAGCTTTTCTCCTGAGAAGCAGAGAGCAGATAATTATTGTTTACGTTTCATAAATAATAAAAATTATTGTTTACGAAATGTAAATGATAATTATCTGCTGCTGTGGAATGCAGCAGGTGCATCTGTGATTGGTCTCATGGGGTTGTTTCTAATTAATGGCCAATCACAGTCAGCTGGCTCAGACTCTCTGAGAGTCACAAGATTTTATTATCATTCCTTTCAAGCCTTCTGATGAAATATTTTCTTCTATTTTTTAGTATAGTTTTAATATATCATATAATTTAATAGAATGTATTAATTAATATAATATAATTAATATATTAATATATAATATACTATAATATATTGTACTATAATATACTATAATGTAATATAATGTAATATATAATATACTATAATATACTATACTATAATACAATACAATATAATATAATATAATATAATATAATATAATATAATATAATATAATATAATATGATAACATAATATACTATAATATAATATAATATAACATATAATATCCTATAATATACTATAATATAATATAATACAATATAATACAATATAATATATATAATATATATTATATAATATATATTATAAAATATATAATTATATATATAATTATAATAATATTATAATATAATATAATATAATATAATATAATATAATATAATATAATATAATATAATATAATATAATATAATATAATATAATATAATATAATATAATATAATATAATATAATATAATATATCATATCAGCCTTCTGACACATGGAGTCAGATCCTCATCTGTTCCCTCGTCCTGGGACCCCTGTGAACCCCACCACAGGGAACACCTGTGCCACACCTTGGGGGGCACAGGATCCCCCCTGGGCATCCCTGGGGGTCTGGGGAGGGCTGGGGCTGAGCAAGGTGGGGTTTGCTCCCCACACCCTCCCTTCCCTCCAGGTCCCACCCTGAGCTCTCTGTGGGTGAATTCAGAGTGCAATGGGCTGGTCCTGTGCCTGCCCTCCGTGGATGTGAACATGCCAGGATAATTATTGGCGTGTTGGATCAGAGGAAAATCATATTTTAATTGTGTAATTACAGCAATTTAGAAGCCCTCGGGCCTTAAACACCTCTGCTTGCTGGCAGCTGGCAAACCACGAGGCTTTCATGGCAATTAGCATGCCTTGCATGAAATATTCAGCAGCCTGAAAATATGGATTTTTATGGAATGGTTTGGGTTGGAATGGACCTTAAAAACCATCTTGTTCCACCTCTTGCCATGGCAGGGACCCCTTCCACTGTCCCAGGCTGCTCTGAGTCCAACCTGGCCTTGGGCACTGTCAGTGATGCAGGGGCAGCCACAGCTGCTCTGGGTAACAAGAGCTTCAAACTTTGAGTTTCCAAGTCCAGGTGGCCACTGGAAAGGCATTGGCACCCCCTCAAACCACCCTGTACCCCAAAACCCCACAGCTTGTCTGCACCAACCCAGCAGGGAAGAGGGGACTTGCTAAAAAAAAAAAGAAAATGAGGACAAATCCTGTGGCAAGGAGTCCCTGGAGGCAGAACATCCCCCCAAATCCCGTGGCAGGAATCCCTGGAGGGAGAACATCCCCCAAATCCCATGTTAGGGAATCCCTGGAGGCAGAACACCCCTCAAATCCTGTGAAAGGGAATCCCTGGAGACAGAACATTGCCCCCAAATAATTTGGCAAGGAATCCCTGGGGGCAGAACATCCCCATAAATCCCATGGTAGGGAATCCCTGGAGGCAGAATATCCCCAAATCCCATGGCAGGGAAGCCCTGGAGGCAGAACATCCTTCCCAAATCCTGTGGCAGGGAATCCCTGGAGGGAGAACATCCCCATAAATCCCATGGTAGGGAATCCCTGGAGGCAGAACATCCCCCAAATGCTGTGAAAGCGAATCCCTGGGGGCAGAAAATCCCCCATATCCTGTGAAAGGGAATTCCTGGAGGCAGAACATCCCCCCAAATAATTTGGCAGAAAATCCCTGGAGGCAGAACATCCCGCAAATCCCGTGGCAGGAATCCCTGGAGGCAGAACATCCCCCAAATCCTGTGAAAGGGAATCCCTGGGGGCAGAACATCTCCCAAATCCCATGGCAGGGAATCCCTGGGGGCAGAGCCCCCCTCCCACCCACGTACCCTGAACTGGCCGCCGTTGCCATCGTCCAGCTCCAGGATGTAGCCCTCCACCTGCACGGTGGACAGCGGGGGCTGCTTCCAGGACAGGGTGGCGCTGTTGTTGTGGGTGCAGCACTCCTCCAGCTGCAGGATCGGCGGGGCCGGCACTGGGGACGAGACTAATCACCAATTAGTGCAATTAGTGCGACCCTGGGGCATGCAGGGTGCAGTTACTGCCCGGCTGGGGAGGCAGCAGAAAGGATTTTTCTCCCACTGAATTTCTCCCCCCTGCCAACCTGGTGAAGCTTTTCTGCTTTATTCCCATTTTCTAATTGATTTTGGAGAATTATGGCAGCACAATGTGCCTGTTTTGTGCTGCCTGGACCTTTCATGCAGCCAGTCCCAAACCTGGGACAATTCTCCCACAGGTTCTGGATTTATCTACAGCCCTGCTCTTCCCTTCAATAAATCCCCTGCAACAAAACTGGGGGGCTGAGCACCCCCTTTGGCTGCCATCAGCTGCACAGGGGGCAGAGAGGGCTGCCAGGGATTTTCCTGCTGTGTTTGGGCATCTCCACACGTGTCCCACAGCCCATTCCTGCTCTGAAAAGCACAGGAAGAGTGACAGGGAGATGTCACCAGACACAGCTCTTAAAGAGCTGCTCGTCCACCATCCTCATCCTCACTGCCCAAAGTGACAAGAGCCACTGGAAGCAGACATGGAGGAGCCAAGGATGCCTGGGAAAAAGCTGGATTTGCTCAGCATTCCCCCTCTGTGACTCCTCCACCTCCTGGGCTGCATCCTCCAGGCTGGCAGAGGGTGTGGGATGCCTTGGGAGTGTTTTTATGGAGGCCTCAGGTGCTGCCCTCCCTCCCCTGGTGCTGTGACACAGATTTGGGATGCAAACCCAACCTCCTGCAAGTCTACAAAACCAACAACTGATTGCCACAGCCAGGCTGGGCTGGGAGGAGGAGGAGGAGGAGGAGGGATTTGATAAGAGGAGGGTGGGCGGCTGAACCAGCAGCAGATTTGCTCTTATTAATTAAAAATAATCCTCTGGGCTAAATTGCAGGAAGCAAGGGCAGGAACACAGGGGTGTGAAACAGCAATCCAGCCCTCCCTGGGTTTGCTATCCAAAAATATTCCTGACATTTCAGATGAACAGCCTGGCTAAGGAAGAGAGAGCACGGGCAGCTCCTCACTGCCACCAGAACCATCAGCTGAGGATGCTCCTTGTGGTGACAGAGAAGAGTGTGGCCAAAATCCTGCCTGTCCCTGTCCCCTGAGACACCCTGGGCTGTGCAGACAGCTCCTGGGCCAGCAATTCCAGCTGTGGTGGGGAGGAGAGCAGTGCCAGAGCTGCAGCTGGTGGCTGAGGGGACAGGCCAGGCTCAGTGTCCTCCTGAGCACCCCTGTGTCACAGCCCCTCTGCAGCTCTGTCAGCTTCCCTGGGCTTCCCAAACCCCAAATCCCTCATGGGCTGCAGCAGC
Source organism: Setophaga petechia (assembly GCA_024362935.1). Classification (NCBI taxonomy): domain Eukaryota; kingdom Metazoa; phylum Chordata; class Aves; order Passeriformes; family Parulidae; genus Setophaga; species Setophaga petechia. The sequence continues at coordinate 1,534,940 of JANCRA010000091.1, read as the reverse complement.
CCTTGGTGGGACAGGAGAAGGAGCACAGAGGGAAGGGGGGACAGCAAGGAAATAGAGAGAAATAGAACTGGAATAAAACTAGAATAGAATAGAATAGAATAGAATGCCAAAATGATGCTCTAAACCAACAGGGAGGGGAGGGAGGGAGGGCAGAGCCCAGGCTGGGTGACCTGGCTCTGTTTGCAGGGACATCTGCTCTGTGACAGATGCTGCTGAGCACAGGGATGTGAGGAGAGGTTTGGCAAAAGCCTGGTGCTGCCCTCAAAAGAGAGGTCCCGACCTGCAGAGCACTTCTCAACGCACTGACAACTTTGTCAGAGCACTTTTTAATGCACTAGTAAATGTTTAATGCAGTAGGAGTGCTTTTCCAGGCAAAGCCAAACCCCTGGCACCCTGCTCTGGCACACAGGTGCCCAGGGATCCAAGAGAGGGGGGCAGATGGTTGGCCCAGGATGCAAAACCCACAGGATGGGCACAACTCTGGGTCTGGGGTGCCCAGTCCTGCTGGGAGGTTGTTGGATTAGGCTCTTTTCTTACCTAGAGGTGGGGCAACTGATAGGTACTTTAAAATTTATTCCATTTTAGTCTCATGAGAAGGGTGAGACAATAGAGATGTTATAATTCACACCATCACAATCAGAAACCAGCTATTTCCTAATTACAAAACACTCTAAGTATTTCTTGGCCTATCAGCTTTTGTCACACCATGGTGTAAATGCCTTAAAGCAAATAATCTAAAATTACCCTTTGTGGGTCCTATTACAATGCATCTTTCACAGTTCTATTTCTCCAGAGCATTTAGTTTAATTTGCAAAGCCATCCTTTGAAACTTGTTTTTAGTTCTATTTTTCTCTTAACAATCTTTGTCTTCTTCTATAGCATTTCTAAGTCAGCATTTCTCATCTCCAAGTTTCCATACAGATGCACTCTATGCCAGCCTTCTGTTAAGCTTGGAGAATTCTCTACTTCTCACAGGAGGTGAGAAATTCTCCTTTTCTGCCCTTCCCCTGGCATGAGCTGCCTGGCAGCTCCCAGCAGGAGCAGAGCTGAGCTTTGGGAAGTGTCCTGGATTGTCAAACAAATTGTTTTCTGTTTGCCATCAGTATGGCAGCTGTCTTCTGTTCAGTGGGCAGTTTTCCTTATCTCTTCCACTCTCACTCCTCCCTCTGGGCAGACACACCTGCTGATAACAGCTCTGGAATGTCCCTGCATGGCTGATAAGAACTACAGCATCCCATTGGGAGCTGTGAGCCCAGAGGGAGGAGCCAAGCATTCCTACCTGGATAGAATCTGGAGATTCTGGAACACCAGCACGGCTCCTGCACTGGATTGCCCAGAGGAGCAGCAGCTGCCTCTGCTTGCCCTGGATCTGCAGAGGAGACTCCCCCCTTCTCCAGGATCCCTGCTCCAGCAGAACCAGCCCTGCCCCTGCAGGAGGGCTGAGCCACAATTCCAATGGCACTGCTGCCACCAGCCTGACCCACAGGGTGCCAGCCTGGGCTCTGTCAGCGTTGTTTTAGTTTTCTACATTGTTTATTTTATCCTTTTATTTTCTTACCTATTCAAGAACTGTTATTCCTGCTCCCATATTTTTCCCCGAGAGCCCCTTAATTTCAAATTTATAGCAATTCAGAGGGAGGAGTTTTACATTTTCCATTTCAGGGGAGACTCCTGCCTTCCTTTGCAGACCCCTGGCTTTCCAAACCCAGGCAGGAAGGCACTGGAAAGATCCTTACCTTTCATCTGCACGAAGTCCAGCTGGTGGATGGACTGGAGCAGGGGGGCATTGTCCAGGTTCAGGTCGAAGTCCGTGGTCATGCGGGGCGTGAGCGTCCCCTTGCCCCACTGATCCTCGGTCATGTGCACCCTCCTGATGAGAGCATCTGAGATCTGCAGGGCAGGAGCAGCCTCAGCTGCCGTGGGAGTGTCCCATGCCTGGTCCCCACCCTGCTGTCCCCGTCCCTCTGCCTCCCAGGCTGAAGGCTGGGATGTCACACGAGGTTTCCAGCATCACTCTTCCCTGCAGGCTGGGCTGGAGGAGGGAACCCTGGAGTGCTGGGTGCTATTTAATGGTAGGATTTAGTGCTAAAGTGTTGGAAAACCCCAGTTTTACAGAGATGGGGCAACTTGGAGGTGTTTTAAAAGATTTTATTCCCTTATCACTCTTCCCTGCAGGCTGGGCTGGAGGAGGGAACCCTGGAGTGCTGGGTGCTATTTAATGGCAGGGTTTAGTGCTAAAGTGTTGGAAAACCCCAGTTTTACAGAGATGGAGCAACTGGGAGGCGTTTTAAAAGATTTTATCCCCCTATCAGTCTCATAGAAGACAAGAGATGTAAAACTCAATGCCATTCTATCAGAAGCCAATCCATTACCTTATAAATGTTTTTCAGCCTATTAACTTTTGTCACACAATGCTGCTAATACTTCACCCCAGTCACCTAATTATTTTTCCCCACAATTTCACAGTTCTAATTCTCAAAAATAAGTGTTCTTTTTGCAAGGCCATAGTTTGAAACTTGTTTCCAGTTCAGTCTCTCTCTCAGCAATGTCATCTCTGTTCCATGGCCTTCCTGAGCCAGCACACCTCATCTCAGAGTTTGCACACAGGTGTACAAGGCTGTGTGAGCTTTCAGTCAGGCTTTTAGAATCCTTTACAAATCCTTTTCTCACACCTAAGGGGCTCAGGAATGCCTGGTGTGTTGGTGTCTCAGTGGAGAGCCAGGAGCACGGTGTGATCCCTGCTCCAGACATGCACCATCCACCCCCTGCTCCATTCTTCTTGAGAGGAATGGCAGATTTGTCTTTACAAACAAGCTGTGGGTCTGCTGGTTGATAAAACCAGCACTGGGAGATGAACAAAACAATGGGAAGGATTCCACTGATTGCTGAGTGGAAAAAGATTATTTACTTTTACAAATAAACTTTAGGTTTGCTAATAAATGAAATTAAGACATTGAAAGATGAAAGAAAGAATGGGGAAGAAAAAACCTCTAAATTCCATATCAATTAAAAATTAAAGGGGAGGGTTGTACATTAGAGGGAAATCTCTGGTATCAGGTGTTTTGGGAAGTCTGTACCTCAGAAATGGGGAAAGAGAGAAGGGAAATGTGGCTGGGAAATGGAGATAAAAAGGAGGCTGTGTCCTCCAAAAATGTGAGAGATCCCAGGGGAATGCCCCATGGCCTCTCCCTTTATTCAAATAAAGTAAAAAGGCTCCTCTGTCTCCTTTTTGGACACAAACCTCTGGTGCTTGTGGACTAATTTTCCTGACACTCCTCCAGAGACGTCCCTGCCCTGCTGTGAACGTGGAGCTGACCAGAGCAGATCCTGGATTTTGTGGGGCCATTTCCCCTGGAGCAGCCCCAGCCCTGCAGCACCCCCAGGCCCCAGCCTGACCTGCAGGAAGCCGCTGGGGTCGTTCTCCTTGATGACCTCCAGGCAATATTCCATCAGCCCCGTGGTCTGGCGCAGCTTCACCGTGCAGTGCGAGATCTGGTCCCGCACCACCTGCAGGGGACAAGGACACCAGGGTCACCAGGGCTGGCCCACACTCACACACCTGTTGCAGTGTTACGCAACTCCCTCCTGTCCCCTCCCCCTTTTACCCTCCTACCTAGATGCCTATCAATCAAATCTCCTTGAGCCATTCCCTTCCCACACCTGATTAGCTTTCACCTGTCCTTCCCCGCCCCTGGTCCGAGGCTTGATAAGGATGATAGAACATGTGATTGGCCTCTGTTGCTGCTTCTGGTACCATCAGGAGGTTCTCCTCAGGGTAGATCCTGGAACTACCACAGGGATCCATTATGCATCAATTAAACCTGGACTAAACTTACAACAGAGCTTGCTTCTTCTCTTCACTGACGCTGTAAGCTTCCCTGCCAAAGGTAACTGAGTCCCTTTCCTGCCTGAATTCTTCTAAGTGCCTAGCTGCTGCTTCCAGCCAGCCAGAGGTTTCTCTGTGGAAGAAAACCACGGCAGCCGCCTCTGGTTCAGCAGCAAAGGCCAGAAGAGGCAAAGCAGGACACACCCGGACAACCTCGGGATTTACAAACACTTTACACACCGAGCTCCAGACCCTTCAGAACCTGGGGATCAGCAGTGTAGAATCCCAGGAAGTTTTTAAGGTCCCTTCCAACCCAAAGGAATCTTGTTCCACCCTCTTCCATGGCAAGGACACCTTGCACCATCTCAGGTTGCTCCAAGCCCTCTTCAACCTGTCCTTGGACACTTCCAGGGATGAGGAATCCACAATTTTTCAGGGCAGCCTGTTCTAACAAGCTTTGTTCAGCCCAAAATCATCCTTAACACACATAATTATTCAAAGCAGGAGGGCAGCTCCATGCCCTGCCTTTAATTAAGCCAGTTTCCAAATGGCAGCTGGTGAGCTCCGTGCCAAGCAAGTGCCAACTTCCACGGATCCACAGCTGCCCTGTCCATCCCTGGGCATGCAGCCAGGTTCTGGGGCTGGCCCTGGGGCAGCTGAACTCACGAGGATGAGGAGTGACCCTGGCAGCTGCTGTTTGCCAGAGGGATGAACTCATCACCTCCCCCGGCCCCATCCCTGAGGATGTGTTTGAGATGCTCAGCAGCTGCAGGGACCATGCTGCAGAATTCCCTCATTGTTTCCACAGGCTGGGGATGAGCTCTGAGGAAGGGAAGCCCCAAGGAAAGGAGATAAATAAATAAAATAAATCCAAGCTCAGCCTGGGGCTGCCCAAGCTCCACATTAAGGCACCTCCTGCACCCACAGCTCCTTCCCCAAGGGATCACATCCCAGCATCCCAGCAGAGCAGCACAAGGGTGAGGTCTGCTGGTGCCTCAGGGCTCTGCTGACCTTCCCTGAAGCACAGCAAGGAGGAGAGGGTCCAGCCTGGATGCCACAAGGGTTTATTTGGATGTCACAAGGATTATTTTTATTTATTTATTTGAGGCTGGCTGCTCCTTCACCCTGAATCCTGCAGGTCCAGGATTTCACTGGCAGAGCAGCTCGGGAAGAGAGATTTTATTCTTGGATGAATGTGCTCAAGTGCTCACAGAAGATTTTTTATTTTCTGCTGCTGGAAGAGCTTTAAAAAGCTGTGAACAGCCCTCCACTGGCACTGAACAAAGCTGTGCAGCTCTGTGGAGTGCTACAGCGAGGATGAGCTGTGAGGATGAGCTTGGCAGCTGCAGCCAGATGGGGAAAGCTGCAATAAACAGGGATGAATATTGTATTTGTGGGGTGCCCAGATGAAGGAAGGAATGAGGAATTTGATTCCATGTTTTTAGAAGGCTAATTTCTTATTTTATGATATAATATATATCATATAGAAAATAAATATATTTTTATTCATAAAATAATAGATATTATAAAATAAATAATATTTCTAAAAAAACCCCAGTAGATATTTTTAATATAAATTAAAATATATAAAATATATGTAATATGTAAGTTTTTATATATAAAATAATACACAATATTTTATTATTATGTATACATAATATATAATTACATATAATACATAATATATTGTATAATGTAGTGTATTATATGTAATATATAATTACATATAATACATAATATTATGTATACATAATATATAATTACATATAATACATAATACATAACATTGTAATATATTATATTAATTATATTATATTATATTATATTATGTTATGTTATATTATATTATATTATATTATATTATATTATATTATATTATATTATATTATATTATATTATATTAAAAGGATACCTACAGAAGGCTGCAAAGATACTAATGAAAACTCATTACTCTTTCTGGAGCCTCCACACAGCTTGACCTTAATTGGTCATTAAATCAAAACAATTCACATGAAACCAATCAAACAATCACCTGTTGGATAAATAATCTCCAACCACATTTCGAAACAACAAAACACAAGAGAAGCAAATAAAATAATATTGTTTCCTTTTTCTCTGAGGCTTCTCAGCTTCCCAGGAGAAAAATCCTGGGCAAAAGGATTTTTCCAAAATGATTTTTCCAAAAGTAGGAGTGCCACAGATGGACATTCCTGGGAGCTCAGTGCCTGCTGCTCCCCACTCTGGGCTGCAAGCTCCTCCTGTCTGAGGGATGGGCAGGGGAAAGGAATTACAGTGTTGGTTAATTAAAATTTAATCATCTCTACTTAATCACCTAGCAGGAAGAAAAGAATTAGCAGCCTGGCAGCTTAGAAGCAAAAATTCCTTCAGGTTGGAAAAGCCTTCAAAGACCACCCAGGCCAAATGTCCCCCCAGCACTGACCCTGGGCTGGAAGCCTGGGAATTGCTGAGAATTCCAGATTTCTGTGCTGCCAGGAACTGACACCCCTGAGAACACTGCATTGACCTGAGACTGCAGAAAAAGCTTCCAAAATTAAATGACTGAACTGAGATTATGGGTGTGGAGTTTGTATAGAAGTGTGTGAAATCACAGAGTAAAAAACTTAGAGCTTAAAGTTTTAAAATGTAGTAATATATCCATATATATATATATATATATATATATATTTACACATAATGTAGTAATATATATAAAATGTAGATATATATATATATATAAATATATATGTAGTAATATATATATATACATAATAAAAGATAGAAGTCATAAGTTTAGGTAATATTGTGTAATTAGATAAAAATGTCCATATTGTGGGACATGAGTAGTTAGTCATTAAATTAAAAGTAAAAATAATTTAAGTATCATTGCTTAATTAAACAGTTTATCCTTAAAAGGCCTTGTAGGGAGAGAGATGGGGCTCCATTTTTAATTTGTTAAAGTACTGTAGAACTCAGGGTTTGTGAGACTGTGATATAGATAAGAACTATCTGAGTCCAAACAAGAAACACCATCTCACACTTTTAATTCCAACTTTAACAAAAAAAGAAAAAAAAAAAAAAAAGGGGAAAAAAAGAAAAAAAAGAAGAAGAAACAAAGAATCCACACTGACCCATGTCAGTCCACATGGATTTAAAACCCCTCCAGGCATTGAGATCCTGAGCACCTGTACCCGGGCTGGACAAACCTTTCCATGAAGAAACTGTCATTAATACCCATCCAAACCTTCCCCATGTGCATCTTGAGGCTGTTCCCTTTCATCCTGTTCCCTGGGAGATCTGGGACAACACCACAGCTTGTGTGAAATGCCACTAAATGCCACTCTCCAGAAGAGCTCCAGGTTTTTAGGGAGCAGCCATTCCTTGCTGCTTTCAGCAGTGCCAGGCTGTTGTCGCTGACATCTTTTGTGAAAAATCCTTTTCTTAGGATTTTTCCTGCTGGAGCTGAGAAGCTCAGTAACAAATGTCAACAGTTATTATCTGCTGCTGTGGAACGCAACAGGTCCACCTGTGATTGGTCTTCTGTAGGTGTTTGGATTTGCTGACCACTCATGGTGGAGCTGCTGTCCTCTCTGCAGACACACAGACCTTTGTTATTATTCTTTCCATTGTATTCTTAGCTTAGCCAGCTTCTGAAGAAGCTCCTTTCGTTTCCTATTTCTATGTAGTATAGTTATAATGTTGTATATATGTCATAATATAATAAATCAAGCCTTCTGATCATGGAATCAAGATCCTGACTCTTCCATCCTCTAAAAAATCCCTGTGACCACTGTGACAGGCTGTGGCAGAGGGAGGGGGTGCAGGGTGGGCAGGGCAGCAGAGGGAGCTCCCAGATTGCTCCTCTGGCCCTGGACACTGTCCAGAGGCTCGTGGGGATGAGCTGGAGCTGGAGCTGCACAGGCTGGGTTTGGCCTCAAACACTGCTCTTGTTAGAGTGGGGAGTTCATTCAGTTCCAGTTTTGTGACACTTGAGTGCACTGGAACAGCTCTGCTGGCGTGAATCACACAGTTCCAGGATGGTTTGGATGGGAAGGGATCTTTAAAAGCCATCCAGTGCCACCCCTGCCATGGAGGGACACTTGCACTGTCCCAGGGTGCTCCAAGCCCTGTCCAGCCTGGCCTTGGGCACTTCCAGAGATCCAGGGGAAGCCACAGCTGCTCTGAGAATCTATTCCAGCCAGGAATTCCCAATTCCCAATCTCCCATCCATCCCTACCCTCTGGCACTGGCAGCCATTCCCTGGCTCCTGTCCCTCCATCCCTTGTCCCCAGTCCCTCTCCAGCTCTCCTGGAGCCCCTTCAGGCCCTGTAAGGGTAAAGCAGAGCCAAAACAGCTCCTGGAGACCCCACTCCCACCCTGACCTTCCTGAAAGAGGGCAAACCCCTGGATTTCCCTTCTCAGTCCCTCAGGACAGGATGCAGGAGGTGCAAAGCAGCTTTTTGGCTTTGTGTGACCCCTCCTGCTCAGGACTCGTCTGCTCCTGAAGGGTTTTTGCCTGTGTGGATTTTGGGTCTCCCAGCTGCAGACCATGAGATAAAACCAATCTGTGGGGTCCAGCCCTGCTGTCAGAGCTCGTCCTGGCTGCACCAACCATGGCAGAGGCAGGATTTGCATTCCCTGCCTGCTGGGAAGAGGATCCCACGTGGAATGCCTGGAAAAGCCACCTCGACCCCTCTGTGGGGAAACGCACGTGCCACTGGGAAGGCAGCAAAGATGGGATTGCTAAAGCAATCTTCTTATCTTCTTTGCAGCTTAAATCTCTGTCTGCTTTGCCCAGGATAATGAATTTGTGAACCTCTCCCTGCTGGAGCTGGTGCTTTCCAAGGATTTCCAGCAGAATTGCCATCTGCTGCCTCCAGCCAGGCTGCAGCTCCAGCAAACAGCATTTGCTGGGTGAAGACATAATAAAAGATTTTTTTCTTTTTCTATTATGTTGGTCAAAGACCAGAAAAATAGAGGCTCCAGCAGCAGAGACACTCCAAATTCCCAGAGCAGCCATTTCCAGGTGAATCCAAAGCTGCAGCTCTGTCCCAGCCCTCCTCTAACTTTGGTCCTCTCAGGGATCCAGCATCACCCATCTGGAGAACCAGGGCATAAAACAGCATTTTAATTTCATCATCTCCCCAGCAAAAAAGCCAAAAGTAGAAATCCAAGTTGCCTTCACCAGCACCAAACTGCTTTTAAGGTTAAAAAAAAAGATTTTTGGTTGGGATCTAGTGGGGCTTTAAAGGAGAAATGGGATTCACACAGGGCAGAAAGATTCCATCAGTCACTTTGATCAGTAAAATTAAAGGTCTTAGAAATAAGACATAAAAATCTCTCACACATTTGAAGGCCTGGTCTAAACCCAGTGGGGTCACCAAAGCCAAAATATTTTCCATGTGGCATGAAGCCACTTGAATCCTGTGATTCTTAAGCCACAGAATCCTGGGATTCTCCTCATGCAGGAGGGATTTCTACTCCCTGGGACCCCAGGAATGCAGAGTTTGTTGATGGAGGGAGCTGGAAGGGAAATCTGGGGGTTCCTCAAGCCTTGGGCTGGTGCAAGAGCCTGTGCTGGGCTGAGGGGCAGCTTTGGGAGGCCAGGAAGGAAAACCTGGCACATCCACAGGGGTTTGAACACAGCCAGGATGGTGATCCCACTGCTGGCCTGGAAAACCCTTTTCATGAAGAAATTTTCCCCCATATCCAATCTAAATCTCCCCTAAAGCACCTTGAGGCTGTTTCCCTTTGTCAGCTCAGAGAAGAGACTGAGCCCAGCCTGGCTCAGATTTTGAGGGGATTTGGGAAGCTCCACACATTTTTTTGGTGGTCATTTTTTATCCAATATCATTTCCTCCCCTTTAAATGTTAAATAAGGCAACAGCCAGAATCTGGCTGCTAATTCCAGCCTATAAAAAGGGGTTTTTGTGCACTCACAGCACTTCACAACAACCTTAAAATAGGACGGTTCCTTCAAGAGCTTTTCTTCCCTGAGATGGCATTAACTATAATTTACATTTCAATTTTAATACAGCTCCTAGAAGGCAATAACATCTCCACTTAAGTGTCCTCCTCCTTTTTCAAGTGCTTGGGTGGATAATACATTTCAAGGCACTCAACCTTCCCAGTGCCTGGGGTGAGTCCTGCTGGGAATGTCACATGGAGGACACAGATGGAGTGTCACATGGAGGACACACACAGATGGAATGTCACATGGACCCTCCTCACCCTGGCTCACCTGCACACCCAGATGGAAAAATCCCAGCTAGAAAAACCACCAGGACAGACCCTGGCAAGGTTCTGAGTGTGCAGAATCCCAGATCCAGAGCTTTTTCCAGGTGGGTGTTTCCATGGTGACCTGGGAGAGGAGCTGGGCAAGCAGAGCTGCAGTGCTGGAACCACCAGGAACCTGATCCAACAGGGAACACTCAGTTCCACTGGGAAACCCTGACTGGAACCCTGAAGAAGGAGCAGCATTTCACCCCTGGAGAGGCAGTGCCATGGACAGAAAGCCTCGGGGGGTGTTTTGTCCCATCTGCTCTCCTGGGAAACGTGGGAAACAGCAACGTGGAGAAATCATGGAGCAAAGGCATCCCATGGCCTGAAAAAGACTGGAATGGTCCATAATACTGCTGAGGGCTTCAGGAGGAGCACCCAGAGCTCAGCCTGTGTGTGTGGTGGGTTGAGGAGAGATTTCTTCCTGGGACAACACTCCAGGGAAGCCTCTGTGTGCCCTGCACAAACCTGCCTGTGCTGGAGGACATCACCCACTGCTCCTCTGAAAATCAGGCTCAGCACTGGGGAGGACACACAAGGAGGAGGAGCTGCCCTGGCCCCAGTGCTCCTCCAGATGTTGGTGTTTAAAGCCCAGGATCTCAATCTTGAGTCCAGCCACGGCTGGAGGCTGCAGAAGGGCAGGGAGATGTCCTTTCCCAGCTGGTGTCCTCACAGGCCTCTCCCTGCTCTGCAGTAATTAATTAGGGCTGGCCCAGAGTCAGGCCTGGATCTGTGCCTACCTCCATGGAATGTGTGCCAGGGCAAAGCAGGGCAGCCCCAAAGCCAAACCCACCCCAAATCCAGGCTGGATTCCTCCTCCATGGAATGTGTGCCAGGGCTAAGCAGGGCAGCCCCAAAGCCAAACTCACCCCAAATCCAGGCTGGATTCCTCCATGGAATGTGTGTCAGGGCAGTCCCAAAGCCAAACCCACCCCAAATCCAGGCTGGATTCCTCCTTCATGGAATGTGTCAGGGCAGCCCCAAAGCCAAACCCACCCCAAAAAATCCAGGCTGGATTGCTGGATTCCCCCATGGAACATGTGTCAGGGCAGCCCCAAAGCCAAACCCACCCCAAATCCAGGCTGGATTCCTCCATGGAATGTGTGTCAGGGCAGCCCCAAAGCCAAATCCACCCCAAAAAATCCAGGCTGGATTCCACCATGGAATGTGTGTCAGGGCAGCCCCAAAGCCAAGCCCACCCCAAATCCAGACTGGATTCCCCCATGGAATGTGTGTCAGGGCAAAGCAGGGCAGCCCCAAAGCCGAACCCACCCCAAATCCAGGCTGGATTCCTCCATGGAATGTGTGTCAGGGCAGTCCCAAAGCCAAACCCACCCCAAAAAATCCAGGCTGGATTGCTGGATTCCCCCATGGAACATGTGTCAGGGCAGTCCCAAAGCCAAACCCACCCCAAATCCAGGCTGGATTCCTCCATGGAATGTGTGTCAGGGCAGCCCCAAAGCCAAATCCACCCCAAAAAATCCAGGCTGGATTGCTGGATTCCCCCATGGAACATGTGTCAGGGCAGTCCCAAAGCCAAACCCACCCCAAATCCAGGCTGGATTCCTCCTCCATGGAATGTGTGTCAGGGCAGTCCCAAAGCCAAACCCACCCCAAATCCTGGTGCCAGCCACATGGGGATGGGAACTGGGGCTGGGAACGTGTCCTGAGAGGTGCCTGTGGCCCTGTGCCAGGGCTCTGTGCCCTGTGCTTCTCCTGCTCCCTCCATCTCATGGTGCCAGGATGGCCAAAATCCCACTGGGCAGGAGCAGCAGCCCGGGGAGACTCCAGGACAGGAGCCAGGACACGGCGGCTCCGTCCCAGCTGGGACCTGGAAGGGCTCCCTGGCACTGCCAAGGCTCCCTGGCACTGCCAAGGCTCACTGGACATGCCAAGGCTCCCTGGCACTGCCAAGGCTCACTGGGCACTCATCCCCCAGTGGGGAGATGCTCCAGGATGGGGCAGTGACAAGGGGACACCCAGGAGAGGCCTCCTGTGGGAAAGGTCCCAGCCCAAGTGGCCAAAGTGTCCTGTGCTGATGGGAACATTGGCCAGGACAGACCCACAGCCCTGCAGGACTCTCCCTGCTCACAGCCCCACCAAAGCCCAGCTCAGGAGGTGACCTCTGGCTTCTCTGCAGATGGAAATGGGCCCTGGGTCACCTCAGAGTGAGTGGAGATCACTGCAGCTTCACCCACTGCAGGGGCAAGTTTAGATGAGCCAAGAGGAAGGAATTCCAGGCTGGGAGGGAGGGGAGGCCCTGGAATGGAATTTCCAGAGCAGCTGTGGGTGTCCCTGGATCCCTGGAATGTCCAAGGCCGGGTTGGATGGGGTTTAGAGCAGCCTGGGACAGTGGGAGGTGTCCCTGCCATGGCAGGGGTGGCACTGGATGGGATTTAAGGTCCCTTCCAACCCAAACCATTCCATGATTCTGATTCTGCCTGGATGAGGCTCAGGTGCCACATCTGCCAGGGCAGCACAGAGCCCTTCCTGCACGTGGAGCTGAGGAGCTCCAGGGCTAATTTAGGAGTCCAGTCACAAACCCAGGGGCTGCTTCTGGTTTTAAGGACCAGGCCTGGCCAGTGACAAAGCCCAGCTGATAACAAGGGTGGGTGGGGGTGGGATGGAGATCCATGGACAGAAAAGCAGTGGGATGGAGATCCATGGGCAGAACAGGACAAGCAGTGGGATGGAGATCCATGGGCAGGAGCAAACAGTGGGATGGAGGCCCTAGGACAGAACAAGCAGTGGGATGCAGATCCATGGATGGGACAGGAAAAAACGGTGGGATGGAGATCCATGGATGGAACAGAACAAGCAGTGGGATAGAGATCCATGGGCAGAACAGGAACAAGCAGTGGGATGGAGATCCATGGGCAGGAGCAAACAGTGGGGTGCAGATCCATGGATGGGACAGAACAAGCAGTGGGATGGAGATCCATGGATGGGAGCAAGCAGTGGGATAGAAATCCAGGGACAGGACAGGTGCAAACAGTGGGATGCAGATCCATGGATGGGAACAAGCAGTAGGATGCAGATCCATGGGCAGGAGCAAACAGTGGGATGCAGATCCATGGATGGGACAGAACAAGCAGTGGGATGCAGATCCATGGATGGGACAGAACAAGCAGTGGGATGCAGATCCATGGACAGGAGCAAACAGTGGGATGCAGATCCATTCCCTCAGCCAAAGGCCTCTGTGGGTTGTGCTGAGCAGGGAATTTGCTTTGTGCTGCCTGGCTTTGTGAGAGTTTAATTAAGCATGCCCTGAAGGGGATGAGGGACAGGGAGCCCACCAGGCACTGGGGGTCCCTCTGTGCTGTGGCTGTTTGGGGCTGTGCTTTGTTGTGGCAATGAGCACTGATGGTCCCACAAAGCTGCCATTGTCCCTCTCCTGTGGAAATGTCCTTGTGCTGCCCATGGTCTGCATGCAGAGAGGAGTGGTGGCCTTCACCCTCATTTTAGGCAGCTCCAGGAATCCCTCTGGCAGCCTCCTGGGTGGCCCAAAGCAAGGCCAAGAGACACAGAAGGCAGAACACTGAAATGACCTCGGCAGAGGAGTCCCAAATGTGGTGTGACATCCCTCACTGGACTCCATCACTGATGGCCAGGGTACAACCCCCCTGTCCAACCATTCTGGGCATGGCTGCCCCTGTTCCACTGCTCCCAGGTCAGATCTGCTCCTTTGCTTCCCTTCCCAGCCCCACATCAGCTGGGAAGACGTGGTGTGGTGGGAATGACACAAACCAGGAGCCCCTTCCCACAGCTCCCACTGAGCTGCACCTCTGCTCCCCAGCACTACAAACCTCAGTGCCACCACCACCCCGAGGCCAGGACAGCAGAGAAATCGGAGCAAAGCCTGCTCCTGGTGACAACTCATGACACCAAGTGGCTCAGGACTTCAGCAGAAGCTACAAGCAGATCCTGCAGGATCATTCCAGAAGCTTGGAAGCAACATGTGAGATGAACAAAGTAATTTTCCATGTGGTTCTGCTGACCTAAGGACCAAAAATGAACCCAACAACTCAGTGGGAACCACCTGGAGGAAGCAGCACTCTGTCAGGGACATGCTGTGACAGGGTTGGGAACCTGCAGCAAGATGGAATTCACGTGGAAAAGGAGTGACCTCCCCAAAAAACAGCACCCCAGTCCTCATCTGCAGCCAGAGCCAACCCTGCAGGGAGCTCTCTGGCCACCCAGGCTCACCTTCAGCTTGTGCTCGTGCTCCTTGTTGACCCGGGAGAGCAGCTGGGCTTTCCTCCTGTTGAGGGCATCGATGAGGGCGTCGCACTGCGCCACCAGGCAGGCCTCAAACTCCACGCTGTTCTCCTGTGGGGCACAGGGGGAGTCATGGCCCAGGGAACGTCCCCAGGCCAGCTGCAAAGCTGGGTTTTCCTTTTGAATGGTGCCACAGGGGTCATTTTTGCATGTGCAGCTGCACCACTGCCCCCCATGAATCCACAGTGCTGGATGTGGGATCTGCACGGCCTGGGAGGGTGGAAAATGTGGAGGTGGGGATGGCTTGAGAAGGCTGAGCTAGGACAGAGGCTGGATGGAGCTAAAGAATAAAGCAGGGATTTATTAAAAGGATCTCCTCAATAGATTCACTTTGGGCAGGTGGGAATTCATAACAGAACACGTGGAGATAAAGTGGGAATTTCCAAAATGGTGAGAGCTGGGTGAAATCCCATCAAGGACACAACAGGAGCATCAGCCTCCCTCCCTCCCTGGGAAAGCACTTCCAGCCTTGCTCAGACAAGGATTGAAGTCACAGAGATTTGAGGGCATGACTGAAATGCTTTCTCATGTTGGGACATCTGAGATGATAAATTGGGAGAGCCCTGGATGTGCAAACAATGCTGGATTAACAAGGTGCTGGGTGAGGCTGGTGCTGTCCCTTGGCTCGGTGACAGATGCCACCATTCCCTGGGTGGCACAGCACTCATTCTTTGGCAGGACACAATATTACCATAGGGATTTGTACTATGTAAAAGAATTTACTCATTTTCTAGAAAAGGAGGGAATGAGACGTGGGGTTAGAAATTAACTTGGGGTAGAAATCAATTTGGGATTTAGATGAGGTGTGCTGGTTTAACTTGTTTAGTCCATGGCTTGCTCACATTGGTGCCTTGTGCAGGCTGCCCTAGAGCAGAGGCTGGATGGAGTTCCAGAATAAAGCAGGGATTTATCCAAAGCATCTCCTGCATGGATCCACCTTGGGCAGCACCAGAGCCCAGCCAGGGCTGCACCCAAGATGAACCAAAATGGCCCCAAAATGCACGAGCGCTGCCGGGGTCTGTCCCTGGGATCAGTTCTGCTCCATTTGCATCTTGCAGTTCATTGTCCCATCCCAGCTTTAGCCCAGGCAGTCCCACCCTGCTTGTTTTTCTCTCTCCAGCCCACGGGGTTTGTGCTCCTGGGCTGAGATTTGGATCATTTGTCCTTGGTGCCCAGCTGGAGCAGGAATTGTTTTGTCTCCCTGCTCTGTGCACAGAGCTCAGCATCCCCTCATATGAAACCCAGACCCTCACACTAAAGCAGCACAGAATGTGAAAAATAGAAAAGCTGAACCTGAGGCATCAGTGGCAGGTGAGGATCAGGTCTGGATCCACCCATGGCAGAGATGGGAAGGGCTCAGGACTCTGCTGTTCCCTCCACAATCAGCAGTTCTGGGGGCTCATGGGGGCAATATGGAAAATGAGGTTCCTTTGGGAGAGCACCCACCCAACCCAGCCTGGGAAGACGGACAGGGATGGCTCATCCTGGTGGGAAGGGCAGTTCCTCAGCCTCAGTGCAGACTCAGTACCTGGATTTGCTGCACCATGTTGCGGAGCTGGACCAGGAATTCCTTTGCCTCCTTGGCTCTGTCTGACAATCCATTGAGGGCCTGGGAGAGCTGGCTCTGCAGGGGAAACAAAGAGCAAGGTCACTTCCATGTCCAGGACTCATCCATCCCCCAATACAAACACAATTCACTCCACAGAGCTCCCTCTCAACCACTCTAAGCAGTGGAACTAACAGGCAGAAACAGAGCTTGTAACAATCAGGAAAATCCATGTAAACAAGGGAAAACCAAAAGCAACATGCACAACTTCAATCATCCTCACAGACCCTGCCTTGCTAACAGGCAAGCTGTGGAAATGTGGGCAGATTCTCCCACCACACCCAGAGCAGAGCTCCTGCAATGCAGCTGATGGACTGGACACCTACAAGATGTAAGAGACCACATGAAAATTTAATTTGGTCTGGAATGGGCCCATCATGGTTTCCAACAAAGAGATAGGATTGTGTGGGATTTGGGCTGGGGATGGGCTGCAGCCCAGCACTGCCTCCAGCATCCCACCAAGGTGTGCCTGAGTGCAAGGAGAGGAAAAGGAGGGTGAACCACCACACCCTGGCTTTGGGAGGCAGAAATTCAGTGTGCACCTCCTCCCCAGGCTCCCCTGGGGGATCAGGGACAGGCCACATCCACCCTGGCTCCCACAGTGAGCCATCTGCTCCCTCCCCTGGGTCTGTGTCCTCCAGGGAATCACCAAAAATTCTGTAGGGTGACCCCTTTCTATTTGGGAACACAGGTCAGGCCACCCCAGTCAGACTGAGAATCACACAAAGCCTCTTGGAAGTTAAGGTTGGGGGAAATGGATTTACAGAAAATTCTTAAAGCTTGACAGAAGGTTTATGTAGTGTGTATCTGTATGTAAACTTTGAGATAAGAAACGCTGATTTAGAAATGTTATGGAATAGGATAGACATTGTTGAGAGAGAAATGGAACTAGAAGTAAGTTTTAAAGGGTGGTTTTGTAAATAAGATTAGGTATTTTGGAGAAATAGAATTATGAGAGATGTATTGTAGTAGGACCCAGGAGGGGAAATTTTAGATTATTGGCTTAAAGGCATTTACAGCATGGTGTGGCAAAAGCTGATAGGCCAAGAACACTTAGAGTGTATTGTAATTAGGAAATAATTAACTTCTGATTGTAATGATGTGAATTATAACATCTTTGTTGTCTCACTCTTCACATAAGACTAAAAATGGAATAAAAGTTTTAAACCACCTCTCAGTTACCTCATCTCTAGGTCAGAAAAAAAATTATTCAAGAGAAGGTAAAGGTTTTCTTGCAAAATACTGACTGCTCCTTCTCCCTTTGGGGGGGGAACACTCCCACAGCCCTGGCCCTGAGCAGCACAACGTGGTAATAACAATCATTATCTTCATCAAATGCTTTTTCTTTTTCATTTCCATGGCTCTTTCTGAACACTCACTCAGGAATGCTCCCAATCTCCCCCTTCTGCCATCACAGCAGTGTGTGGATCATCTCAAGAGCTGCCCAAATCACCCTCAGCAATTTTCCTCTGGGAGAGATTTTGTCTCTTTTGTGGGCTGCAAATTGGCTGCAGACACCCTGTGGGTTTTGGAGGGTGATCTTTCTTTGAGGCAGAAACAGAAAGGTGCTGGATGGTGGCTGATGTGCCCAAATCTCCAAAATTCTGCTGTGCCCATCCATTCTTCCAGGGATCAGGGTGTGGGCACTGGGCTGTGCCCCCCTAGATGCCAGTGTGGGAGATGGGAGAGGGGAGAAATGTCACATTCACATTTTCTGGAAAAACTCCTTTGCCCAGGATTTGCTCCTGGGAAGCTGAGAAACCTCAAAGAAAAAGGAAAACAATTCTTATCTCATTTGCTTCTCCTGTATTTGCTCATATGGAAAGTGTTTGGAGATTGTTTACCCACAGGTGATTGTTTCAATGGTTTCATGTGAATTGTTTTGACTTATTGGCCAATCAGGGCCAAGCTATGTCAAGGCTATAGAAAGAGTAAAAAGTTTTCATTATTATCTTTTTAGCCTTCTGTAAGCATCCTTTCTGTATAATATAATATAATATAATATAATATAATATAATATAATAATATAATCTTAAATATTTCTATATATAATAAATAAATATTCAATACATTTATATAAATATTTTATAATTATATAAATATATTTTTATATAATAATACAAATATTTTAATACATATAATATCTTAAAATAATAAATTAGCCTTCTGAGAACATGGAGTCAGATTCATCATTCCTTCCTTCATCTGGGAACCCCACAAACACAACAGAGAAGGGCTCTGCTCTTTCTGGGCTGAAATCAAGAGTAAAACCCAGCTCTGCTCCTGAGGAGAGCCGTGGCAGCCCTTTAATGGCCCAGAAATAATGGCCCAGAAAATGACCCTGCTGCTGCTTCCCTGGGAGACTTTAATCTCACCCGAGTGCTTCCTGCATTCCCTTTGTAATTTATCCTTGGGACGTGGAGCTAATCAGGGAATGCATCTCTAATAGAAATGGGATTGCTAACTCAGCTCAGCAGCTCCCCCATCCCTCCTCCCTCCCCAGGCGAGGTCAGGGCCCCGCAGGGACAACCCAGCCCTGCCTCTTGCAGAGCCTCCATCATCTTCCTCAGCCCTCCTGGGTCTGGGGAGATGCCCCAAGCCCAGCAAGGTGTTTTGCTGAGAGCTGTGCTGCTGCAGAGCCCTGATAACACAGGCAATTAATGGAAAAAATCAGCAGGGGTTGGTTGTGTTTACAAGCTCCTCATTAAAATTGCAGCATGTTTGGTTTGGTTTTATTTTTTCTCTTTAATGTCTTTAAAAGGCTGTTTTTTTCCCCATTAACATGAATTTCATAAAAGGGTATCTTTAGATCAACCTAATTCTTTGAGGAGGCTTTCCTGATGGGAAAGCTTTTTAAAAGTGGGCTTAAAATTTCATAAGAGCTCTGTGGTGCCTGTGTGTGTTTGTCCATGGAGGTTCCTCCACCCCAGGCACCCCAGCCTTGCAGCACAGCAGCTCCCCTGTGCAGCAGGCTTGGAGCCCCCTCAAAAAGATGGTCCAGGGGCTCAGAGCATCCCTGCCTGTGGGCTCAGTGCACCCCTCAGTGTCTCAGCTCAGCCCTTCCCTCTGCTCCAGGTATTCCTGATGCCTCCAGGGCAAGTGAGGGAAGAGCATTATCTAGTCTGAAAAGTGTCATTTTCCCAGAATTTTAAGGATTTCCAGAATTTTCAGGACAGCTCCTACACATGGGTGGGCACAGGCTGCTCACTGCACACAGGAGCTCCAAGGTTTGGCTTTTCACCAGCAGGAGCTTCATTCCCATCTCCAGATGGGTCACCCTCAGGAATCCATTCCCCCTTGTCCTGTCACTTCATCTCTTGTCCCAAGTCCCTCTTGGTCACTGTCATATTGTCTGAAAAATCCCTTCACCAGGATTTCTTCTCCTGGGAAGCCTCAGGAAAAAAAATGAAAACAATAATTATGTGATTTGCTTCTCCTGTGTTGGTGCTTTGGAATGTGGTCTGGACATTGTGGACATGGTTTGATTGGTTTCATGACAATTGTTTTTATTTAATGACCAATCACCATGAGCTGTGTCAGACTCTGAGGAGTCAGTTACAAGTTTTTATTATTCCTTCTTGTTAAGCCTCCTGTCTGTATTCTTCTCTTTCTTTGGTATAGTTTTAGTGCAGCATAATATAATATCATTAATATAATATAATATAATATAATATAATATAATATAATATAATATAATATAATATATTTAACACAATATTATTTCTATAAAAATAATTAACATAAAAGAATATAATTATAAAATTAATATAATATATAATAAAATAATAAATCCGCCTTCTGAGAACATGGAGTCACATTCCTCATCTCTCACCTCATCCTTGGGACCTCACAAACTCAACACCTCTCCAGCTCTCCTGGAGCCCCTTTAGGCACTTTATTCCTCCACAAGAGGAATATTGTGTGATATATTCAAATAACTGTGAGTATTCCTGGCACGCTGCAGCAACCTGGGGTGCTGCACTTTGCATCTCCACGTGACAACAAAATCGTTGTGGCTTTTTGGGGTCAGGAACCCTGCTCTGGGGACACCATCCATGGGGTCACCCAGGGGGATGGAGTGGAGCTGAGCCCAGCCCTCAACCAGCACAGGCAGGGAAATTAATGAGTGTGAAATGAAGAAAAATCCCATTTTCCCGGTGCCTTAAAATCAAGGGAATTAATTCTTTGTGGAAAGCTGCTCTCTTTTCTTAATGCTCTCAGTCCAAGGCAGTAAGAAGAGACCTCTGTGATTCACATCAGCATTAATGGGAGCTAAAGCATTTAAATCTTTCTGTCCCCAGAGCACTTAGGAGGGAATCTGTCCTCTCTTTGTGCTCACTAATAGCTCCAGAACCCTCCTCCTTCCCGGGCAGGCTGACAAAGGCATTTCTGTCACTCTCTGATTCTCCCTTGTCCCAGCACAGGGATGGCAGCAGCTGGTGCAGAAGGCTGAGTGTGGCATTCACATTCTGAAAAAATTCCTTTGCCCACGATTTTTTCTCCTGGGAAGCTGAGAAGCCTCAGAGAAAAGGAAAACAATAATTATCTGATTTGCTTCTCCTGTGTGGAATGTTGGAGATTGTTTACCCACAGGTGATTGCTTCACTGGTGTGAGTTGTTTTCAGTCATTGGCCAATTGGGGCCAAGCTGTGTCAAGACTATGGAAAGATTAATGAGTTTTTATTATTATTTTTTTAGCATTCGGTATGTATCTTTTCTGTATTCTTTAGTATAATATAATGTAATATAATATAATATAATATAATATAATATAATATAATATAATATAATATAATATAATATAATATAATATAATTATTAATATAATATAATATAATATAATATAATATAATATATAACATTAATTATTAATATAATATAATTATTATAAAGTAATAAATCAACCTTTGGAAACATGGAGTCAGGATTCTCATCTCTTCCCTCATCCTGAGACCCCTGTGAACACCAGCCCAGAACCCCACGGCAGGGCAGGAGCTGTTCCCAGCTGTTCTCCTGCCCTCCAAAGGATCAGGAGCTGCCACAGATGCTGGAGCTGAACTCATGTGAGTCTTGCTTTTAATTAAGGCACGGGACCTGCAGCCTTTGAGTCTTGAGGCCAGCCCCCTGTACGTGGTGGCTGCCTAATTAAAACGGGATGTTTAATTAAAACTCGCATTCAGTCAGGAAGTTGATGAAGCTAAACTGCTGCTAATTGGCTTTTGGCTCCAGTGCCTGACTTCTGGATTCAAGGCTGCCTCTGGAAAGAACCCAGGAGCTGCAGCCTGGGCTGAGCCTGCCCCTTGGGACTTGAGGGGTCAGACAGTGCCATGTCCTGGGATCCTGCAGGGACCTGGCCTTGGGCACTGCCAGGGATCCAGGGGCAGCCACAGCTGCTCTGGAATTCCATCCCAGCCCTTCACCACTGCTCCCATGTTGTTTTTTTAAGCCCTCTGATGTTTACATTATTATAACCAACTTTTTTACACCCTTTATGTAAATAACTGTTTTGCATTCTTTTATAGAAGAAGAGAAAATTGATAGACTCGTGGTTTGTCCAATGTCATTGGAGAGGTAGCACTGTCACCCTCCAATCCACTCTCACTTTTACAAATCTATAAATGTTAGAGTCAAAAATTAAACTTTCCTCTTTTTTACCTTAGAGCGTTGCGTGTCTGTGTTGTTTTATTTCCTGTCCTATAACGACACACCACCCTCCCAGCCAGGAATTCCCAATTCCCAATCTCCCATCCATCCCTGCCCTCTGGCACTGGCAGCCATTCCCTGGCTCCTGTCCCTCCATCCCTTGTCCCCAGTCCCTCTCCAGCTCAAGGTTGGATGGGGCTTGCATCCAACCTTGATGCAAGGTTGTGGGGTCCCTGTGGCAGGGAGGAATTATGGATCTGACTCCATGTTCTCAGAAGGTCAATTTATTATTTTATGAGACTGTATTATATTAAAGATTACTAAAATAAACAATACTAAAGAATATAGAAAGGACACTTAGAGAAGGCTAAAAAGATAATAATGAAAACTTGTGACTCTTTCCAGAGTCTTGACACAGCTTGGGCCTGATTGGCCAAAGAGTCAAAACAATTCACAGAAAACCAATGAAACAATCATCTGTGGCTAAACAATCTCCAACCACATTCCAAAGCAGCAAAACACAGGAGAAGCAAATGAGATAAGAATTTGTTTTCCTTTTCTCTGAAGCTTCTCAGCTTCCCAGGAGAAAAATCCTGGGCAAAAGGATTTTTCCAGAGAATGTGAATGCCACAGAAGTGGGATGGAATGAGGTGGTCCTGAACATCCCTTCCAACCCAAACCCCTCCTTGATGCTGTGATTCTGCAATCTCAGCTGCAAAAATCTGTAACTGAGCCAAAGCAGGTGACAGGCACAGTATCTGAACTGTCCCTCTCCCCAAGCTCCACCACTGCTGCTGAGCATTTGACACAGCTCCAGCTCAGGTTTCCCTGGTTTTCCTCAAGAAGATGTGATCCCAGTGTGTCACAGTCATATTTTCTGAAAAATCCCTTTGCTCAGGATTTTTTTCCTGGGAAGCTGAGAAGCCTCAGAGAAAAAGGAAAACAAGAATTATCTGATTTGCTTCTCCTGTGTTTTGCTGTTTTGGAATGTGTTTGGAGATTGTTTATCCACAGGCCATTGTTTCATGTGAATTGTTTTTACTTAATGGCCAATCAGGCCTCTGGAAAGAGTAATGAGTTTTCATTATTATCTTTTTAGCCTTCTCTAAGTATCCTTCCTGTATTCTTTAGTATAGTTTAGTTTAGTATTCATTAACATAATATAGTATCATAAAATAAAAAATTAGCCTTCTGAGAACATGGAATCAGATGCATCATTCCTTCCTTCATCTGAGAACCCCACAAATACAATATCCCAGCCTGCCACAAAGCTGCAACTCAAACAACAAATCAAGGAAGAGCCTACACTTGTCACCAGAAGGACACAGACAGAGGCAGGTTTGTGAGCACAAACCTGGGTGCAAACTGTAGGAGAAAAAGGAATTTTTAGGCATGGATCCCACTCCCCTGCTGCATTCCACAGGGGCCTTGGTTCTCCTCCCTCACTGCAGCTCCCCCGGGGAATCTGGGGTGTGCAGGAGGGAGGTGAAATGTAAATCCTCAGGTGGAACAGCCCCTGGGAGAGCAGCTCCACAAAGCCTTGGGAAAGGCTTCAAACTGAGGTGCTGGAAGTGAGAATGTGGATTTATAGTTTTAAGTCAAGAAGAAGCAAGTTTTAGAGTTTTAGAGTTTAAGATATAGAAATAAAAGTAGTTCCAGAGGCAAACAAGGAGTTTAGAATGCAGCACTGTGAGTTTGTGTGCCATAACGTGACTGGCTAAGAAAGCTCACACTGTAGAAGAAATAAGAAGAAATATTTAAGGATTGGGTCAAAACCATAAATATCCTTGTGTTTTATTGGTCAATAAATCCTTTAAAGGGGTCTTGGGACCTTCTGAACCATGCAGTGAAGATATGAGCCCAACTCATCCTTCCTGCTTATGTAGAAAGATAAATAAATAGTAAAAATTTATTAAAAATAAATGGAATTCTTTCCAAAATCCCTCCCACCTGAGGGTGGCCTGAGCTTGCTGTGGGGTGGTGCTGGCAGGGCTGGAGCCCCAGCCCCGTGTGCTGTGCCTGGGCTGCACAGATGGCCCTGGCCTGGCTTTGTTCAGGCACACACAGGGGCACTGTGTTCCCTCAGCAGGCACAACTGATTCAAAAGCTCCAGCCTGCAAATAAAACAAGCATAGATTCTTTTCAAGCATGACCTTCCTGAAAGCCTTTCACTGCCTCCCATGTGGGGTCCCCTGGCCCTGGGCAGGCTCGGTGCTCTGTTTGCTCCCAGGCCATGCTGGGTTTAGGGTTTGATCCAGCCTGGTGACAGTGACAATCCTGCAGCAGTGGCAGTGTCTGCCATCCATCTGTACCTGCCTAGCCCAGCTGGCTGCCCAGAGCCCTTCACCCCACACCCTGACCGGCCCCCAGGTTTGGGGGGTCATCCCTGAAAGGAGACTTTTAATCTTTTAAAAATTATTTGGTTGCCAAGCCCTGCACTGGAGACGCTGCAGGAAGCAGGAGATTGAGGGTAAAACCCAGCAATTCTTCTCTTGGCATGGATTCTGAGACACACAACAGTTATGTCAGAGCTGTGAAAGAACAAATCTGGGCTGCAGCCCTCCTGCCAGGAGCCATGTGGGTGAGGGCCTGGCTGGAATGCCTGGGATGCTCAGGGACAGGTCACACGCTGCTGAAATGGAACAGCAAAAGTGTTTAAAGTGTTTTGTTCCTGCTGTGAATCCTTGTGCTCACTTGGACCTGCCAGCCCCTGGCTCCCAGGCCAGGCCAGCTGCTGCCCTGCAGCCTACAGTGATTCCTCAGCAAGATTTGGGAGAAAGAACCCCCAAATTCCAGCATCCCTGCTCTCTGCTCCCCTTTCTTTGAGGGGCCCACCAGGTGTCACATTCACATTTTCTAGAAAAAACCCTTCACCCAGGATTTTCTCCTGGGAAGCTGAGAAACCTCAGAGAAAAAGGAAAACAATTCTTATGTCATTTGCTTCTCCTGTGTTTTGCTGCTTTGGAATGTGTTTGGAGATTGTTTATCCACAGGTGATTGTTCCATTGGATTCTGCTGTGAGTTATTTTCACTCTTTGGCCAACCAGTGCCAAGCTGTGCTGAGACTCTGGAAGGAGTCAGGAGTTTTCATTATTATCTTTTTAGCCTTCTGTCTTTATCCTTTCTGTATTCTTCACTATAGTTTAGTTTAGTATTCTTTAACATAATATAGTATCATAAAATAATAAATGAGCCTTCTGAGAACATGGAGTTAGATTCATCATTCCTTCCTCCCTGCCTTGAGGCACCCTGCAAATACAATAACCAGGAATGCAAAACCCTCATGTGGGGTTGGGCTCCTTCTCCAGGCAGCACTGAGGACACAGGCTCAAGCTGTGGTTGAGATTTTGGTTGATATAACTGGTTGAGATAATAGGTTGGATATCAGGAAGAAGTTTTTCACAGAAAAAGTGACAAAGTTCAGGAATGGCTGCCCTGGAGGTGGTGCAGTCCCCATCCCTGGGTGTGTTTAACAGAGCCTGGATGTGGCACTGGGTGCCAGGGCTGAGTTGAGCTGTTGGGGCTGGGTTGGACCCCATGATCCTGAAGGTCTCTCCCAATCCAGTGATTCTGGGAATTCTGTGAATTCCCCAGCAGAAAACACCGACCCAAGTGGCCTGTGAGACACCAGCCCTCCAAACCCATGGACACACCAGGTGAAGTTACCAGATTCCATCAGAGCTGCAGTCACCTTCCCCACTGCAGTGGGATCAGCCTGATCAACCTTATTTTAGCTCATCCCCTGGAAAAGGGCTGCTCTAGGAGGAATCCTTGATGAATCCTAGAATCATGAAAAGGCTGGAAGAGATCTCCAAGATCATCAAGTCCAACTCCCAGGTTGGCTGAAGCTGAGCAAGGCCAGTTTTGCCCTCAGGGACACTCAGTGTGGATCACTAATTTGACTTTTTTGGCTGTCCTTGGTATTTGGGCTGAACAAATACCAGAGTTATGGGATGTCCTGGGCTGCTCCTGGCTGTGAGGATGTATTAAAGACCCTCTGTCCTTGCTTTGATACAGGATCCAGTCTTTGCTTTGATTTCTGGGGAGAAGAAATGTAAGCACCTCGCTACAGCTCTTTGATTTTGTCCAATTAATTCCCGGCTTGCTTCATTAATGATCAACAGAAAATGATCTTAGCTTTTCCCTGCCAGCACCTGACACAGGGCCCTTTGAAAGCACAGGCAGAACTGCAGGATCTGTTACAGGGATGCTGAGAAAAACTCAGCCAGGAGCTGCTGCTCTCCCACAGGCACAGAGAGGGGAAACGAGGTAAGCACAGAAAGTAAAAACTCCAAATATGAACTTGTTGAGAGAGCTGGTGGTGAGGTTCACTCTCCATGTTCTAGGTTGTGTCCCTGAGAGGAGGTGCTGCAGCCCTGCACAGACATCAGGGTGCAGAATCAGGACAATTTTTCCAAATCCATGTTGAGTCTGGCTTTTTTGGGGAGCTGAGCCCAACTTTGCTAAGGGCTGGTCCTTGTGTCCTGGGATCCTGCAGGGGCCTGGCCTTGGGCATTTCTGGGATCCAGGGGCATCCACAGCTGCTCTGGCAATTCCATCCCAGCTCCTCCCCACACTCCCAGACAGGAATTCCCAGTTCCCAATATTCCTGATCCTCAAGGATGATCTCCCCCATCTCAGGCAGCCACAGAAAGAGCATTCCTGTTGTTAAAAAGCAACAAATTCATTGCAGAGCCTTAATTAGAGAGAAAGGCCCTTAATGGAGCCGGAGCTGCATTTCCTGAGCAGGCTGCTTAGCAGCTAATCCCCCACAGCTGATCCCTGCTCCTTGTGGCATTTTCCCTTCACTCCTAAGCCTCAGAGCCCTGGATTCCCCTCACCACGGGGCAGCAGACAGAAGGGAATGGGTATTAAAGACTCAGCTGTGCTGTCCTGAGCTCCAGGGTCAGCTCCAGGTGTTCCCTTGGTTCCTCCAGTGCTGTCCTCTGAGGTGCAGAGCTCACATCTCCCTCTGGGTCACCCTCGCAGGGACCAGTGGCCACACAAGAAATCCCACTCAGTCATCTCCAGGGACATCCCAGGGCACAGCAGAGGAGGATTTGCCTCTGCAGGAGATGTGAAATTAAATAAGGGGCTGTGGAGGAGGCTGAACAAAAGAAAACTGGATAAGGAGGACGTGGAACTGCTGGAGAGAGTCCAGAGGAGCCTCAGAGCTGCTCCAAGGGCTGGAGCCAGGCTGGCAGAGCTGGGGGTGCTCAGCTGGAGAGGAGAAGGCCCCAGGGAGAGCTCAGAGCCCCTGGCAGGGCCTGAAGGGGCTCCAGGAGAGCTGGAGAGGGACTGGGGACAAGGGATGGAGGGACAGGAGCCAGGGAATGGCTGCCAGTGCCAGAGGGATGGGTGGGAGATTGGGAATTGGGAATTGCCAGAGCAGCTGTGGCTGCCCCTGGATCCCTGGCAGTGCCCAAGGCCAGGCTGGACAGGGCTTGGAGCACCCTGGGACAGTGAGAGGCGTCCCTGCCATGAGCAGAGGGTTGGAATGGGATGGGCTTGAAGATCCCTTCCAACACAAACCATTCTGTGTTTCTTGCTATGAATTCCCACCAGTTTTAGAATTAAGATAAAAAGAAATTAAAAAAAAAAAAAAAAAAATTTAGGAATAGAGCAGCCTGTGTCCATGACAAACACCAAAGCAGACTTTCACAGGAACACTGAGCCATGGTCCATCACCTCAGCTCTTCCCAAGGATTCCCACAACATGAAAAGTAGGATGTGAAGCACTGAGGGTGTCATGGCCATCCTTAATTATATCCTGGAGGCAGCAAACTCCTCTCTCTTCCTCAGCAACCTGCTGTCATCTCCCTAAAAAACCACTGCTCCACTTGACCTTCCTTCTGCCTCAGGCCTGAGGGTTTGAGCTCATGCAGAAGGAAATGAGCTCCTCAGGGATTGCTGTGAAATGTTCCTATTTATGCAGGACAATGAGCACTGGGGGAATGACTGCCAGAGAAGGTCAAGGAGCTTCCAACCACTTCCAAACTAAACCAATTTTAACCTAAACCACTTCCAACCCAAATCACTTCTTCCAACCTAGATCACTTCTGAACTAAACCACTTCAGCCTAACCAATTCCAATCTAAACATTCCCAACCAAAAACCACTCCCAACCCAAACCATTCCTGACCTAAACCACTTCCAAACGAAACCAATTCTAACCCAAACAACATCCAACCTAAACCACATCCAAACAAAACCACTCCCAACCCAAACTACTTCCAGCCTAAATCACTTCTGAAATAAACCACTGCTAGCCCAAACCACTCCCAACCTAAACCAATTCCAACCCAAACCACTTCTTCCAACCCAAACCACTTCCACCAAAAGCAATTCAAACCCAAATCACTTCCAAACTAAACCACTCCCAACCCAAACCACTTCCAGTCTAAATCACTTCTGAAATAAACCACTTCCAATCTAAACTACTTCTTCCAACCCAAACCACGTCCAACCACAACCAATTCCAACCTAAACCACTTCTTCCAACCCAAACCACTTCTACCAAAAGCAATTCAAACCCAAATCACTTCCAAGCTAAACCACTCCCAACCCAAACCACTTCCAGTCTAAATCATTTCTGAAATAAACCACTTCCAACCTAAACTATTTCTTCCAACCCAAACCACGTCCAACCATAACCAATTCCAGCCTAAACCACTTCTTCCAACCCAAACCACTTCCAATCTAAACCACTTCCAAGCTAAACCACTCCCAACCCAAACCACTTCCAGCCTAAATCACTTCTGAAATAAACCGCTTCCAACTAAACTACTTCTTCCAACCCAAACCACTCCCAACCCAAACTATGTCCAACCATAACCAATTCCAACCCAAACCACTTCTTCCAACCTAAACAATTCCCAAACCAAACCACTTCTTCCAACCTAAACCACTTCTCATCTAAACCTCTTCCAACCCAAACCATTTCCAACCCAAACCACTTCTTCTGACCTAAATCACTCCCAACCTAAACCAGTTCCAACCTAACCCAATTCTAACCTAAACCACTTCTTCCAACTTAAACTACTCCTTTTAACCTAAATCAATTCCAACTGAAACAAATTCTAACCTAAACCACTTCCAACCCAAACGACTTCTTCCAACCTAAACCACTTCCAACCTAAACTATTCCCAACCCAAATCACTTCCAACCCAAACCACTTCCAACCCAAGCCATTTTTTCCAACCCAAACCACTCCCTACCCAAACCACTCCCAAACCAGGTCAGTGCTGGGGAAAGGGTTGGTTCCTGCTATGTTTGAAGGACACAAATCACTGCTGCATCTTTTTATTAAAAAAAAAATCTGGAGGACGTGGCTGTGAGTGGTGAGGGAAGTCCCAGCAGGCACACACTGTCTCCTCAGACACAGCTCTTCTCATGGTGGATGAAGAAAACATGGAAGCAAAGACTTGGGTTATGATCTCATGGGTCAAGAGCTGTGTCCTGTACAGGATAAAGGTGCTGTGCACAAAGCAAGGCCATGAAGTTGCACACACAGTTTTTGGGGTAGAATTAGCACAGGAGCACACAGATGTGGTCACCACTGCCTGTGAGCACCTCTTCCATCTCCATCCAGGCAGTGCTTGTGGTCCAGGCCCTGCCCAGCACCCAGGATTGTGCACCCTGCAGATCTGGTGCTTCCTGCCTTAAAATTCTGCTCCATCTGCTCCAATCCCACTCCAGTGGTTACTCACACTTCAGCTCTCCCATCCCATTATTGCATTAAGTCTTGAAATCTGATTACATTAAATTTAAACCTGATTAAATGCATAAACAATCATTTTTTCCCAGTCCTGGCCCTAACCCAGGGCTGAGAGCCCTGTGGGGTAATTCCTCTTCCTGCAGGGAGTGTCCTGACCATCCTTTTGTCTTGTCCTACATCTTTAATTACCATCTGGGCTCTGGAGCCACATAAACAGCCTTGACAGCTCGCCAGCATCTTGACTTTGCTTTGACATTTAATTGCTTAGAAATGCAAATTGTATTGGATTCTCCAGTTGTGAGCAATCACTGAGGCAAGAAGGGGAAGGAACACATCCCCTGGCTGTGAGTGGCTGGGTGGTGACCAAGAAGGCTGGGAGAGCTGGGGTGGAGAAGGCTGGGGAGGGCTCCAGGGAGAGCTCAGAGACCCTCCAGGGCCTGAAGGGGCTCCAGGAGAGCTGGAGAGGGACTGGGGACAAGGGATGGAGGGATGGGACAAGGTAGAATGGATTTCAGCTGAAAAAGGAGAGATTTAGGTTTGATATATGAAGAAATTCTTCCCTGAGAGGGTGGGGAAGCCCTGGCAGAGGGTGCCCAGACCCCTGGAAGTGTCCAGGACCAGGCTGGACAGGGCTTGGAGCCACCTGGGATAGTGGAAGGTGTCCCTGACCTCCAAGCACACAGCAAGCCCCTCCCTCTGCTTGTCTGGCACGTTTTTTGGAGCATGTGGGTTCTCTTAAAAACATAATTTTTGGTGTTTCACTCAACATTGCTCCTGGCCAATGCTTTAAAGCTCTGGTGTTCCATGGTGAGTGCCTGAGGAGCACAAAAGTGACACCTTAAACCTCCTGAGATGTTCTGGGTGACCTGTTGGGAAGGATGAAAGTTTGGCAAGGAAGTCTCACAGATATGTGTGCTTAGCAGAAGGATTTTTTAATGTAGAGTCTGAAGAAGGAATAGAGATGGAAGCAAGTTTTGATATAGAAGAAAAGAATTGCTGAGCCAGCCTTACTGGATAACCAAAGAGGCAAAGGGTGTGTTAGTTAGAAGGGGGTTTTATGGCTTAGAGCAAAGAATAAACCCACCCCAAACAAGGAGATGTTTTTACTAAGCAGAAAAATAACACAAGCAAACAAGCTTGCTGATGTTGCAAGTAGAAAAAAGGTCTCAGAATTTTCTACTGCAAAAAAACCCTGAAAAACATCTTCTAGCTTAAACTGTAATGTACTAACTTTTAGTGATTGGAGAACAGAAACATGAATATGGTAATTATAGTAGTTATGATAGGCTATAAATAAAAGTTAAAGGATAGATTGGTTCTGCTGTATGAAGATTCTCAGCAAAGAAAAGTCTAGAATGCATTGTAACCTAAACTAAGGGTGTCCAGGCCTGCCTGCAGCTGGAGCTGCCAGCTGTGGGCACAGCTCTGTCACCCACAGCCCTGGGCTGCTGGGACACCTTGGACACAACAAACTGCATTTTGTATACAATAAACTGCATTTTTTATACAATAAACTACATTTTGGAGAGCCCCTGGAGTCCCACATCTCTCATTCAGGCTCTTTCAGTGGCGCCCAACGTGGGGCACCATTACTCAGAGCCTGAATGAGGGATGGGGGACTCCAGGTGTGGCTGCAGCTGGAGCTGCCAGCTGTGGGCACAGCTCTGTCACCCACAACCCTGGACTGCTGGGACACCTTGGACACAACAAACTGCAATTTGTATACAATAAACTGCATTTTGGAGAGCCCCTGGAGTCCCACATCTCTCATTCAGGCTGTTACATTGGTGCCCAACGTGGGGCACCATTACTCAGAGCCTGAATGAGGGATGTGGGTCTCCAGGCCTGCCTGCAGCTGGAGATGACAGCTGTGGGCACAGCTGTGTCACCCACAACCCTGGACTGCTGGAACATCTTGGATGGAATAAACTGCATTTTGAAGAGCCGCCTAAAATCCCACATCTCTCATTCAAACCCCTGCTGTAACCAGGATGCCCAGAGCCTGCAGCAAAACACATTTCAGGGACCTGAGCATCACCAGCAGCATCCCTGAGCTCCCCCTCACATCTCCAGGAACCAGCAGCTCTGCCCACCTGACTCACAGCCACTGCAGCATCTCTGCTCTGCTCGTCAGCTAATTATCACTAATTTGATGCTGCTTTTAATCACATTGCTGGATTCACACAGCAGCAGGGAAGAGGAGGAGGAAAATATGAATCACCTGGTCTTTCTGCTGCAATTTCTTCCCCCTTCCAGGATGGGAAATGCTCCCTGGAGAGCATCACCTTGGATCTGTGCTTTCAGCCAGGACAAACACAACCTGGAAGATTCCAAGCAGCCTGAAAGATGTGGAGGTCTCAGCAGCAGAGCTGGCAGGACACAGGGAATGGCTCCCTCTGGCAGAGGGCAGGGATGGATGAGAGATTGGGAATTGGGAATTCCTGGCTGAGACAGAATTCTCAGAGCAGCTGTGGTTGCCCCTGAATCCCTGGTCCAAGGCCAGGTTGGAAGTTGGGATTTTGAGCATCCTGGGACAGTGGGAGGTGTCCCTGCCATGGCAGGGGTGGGAATGGATGGGATTTGAGGTCCCTTCCAACCCAAAACACTCTGGAAAACTCTCCTCCAGTTACTGCTGCTGCTTCTGGGCAGGAGGTTGAGCTCTGAGGTCCCTCCTAATGTGAAGTTTTTTATGACCAAAGCTGTGTGACTGAAAAAAAAAAAAAAGATTTTTCCTGCCAGGAACATTTTTGCCTGAGCAGAGCTGCTCCCACCTTGTCCCCACTGTGGTTTCAGAGGGGACAAAGCAGAGCAGGACCACCCAGACCCCTTGGGCCTCACACAGTGCTGCTCTGCAAGAGACTGAAGGGAAGGTCCAAGGAGCAGATTTCACATTTCCTTCAGAGCAGCCCTTCAGAAATCCTTCCCATCACCATGGATACTGCAGCACTGGGAATGCACCACTCACCACGGCTGGGTTGGGTGGATGCTGCCAGGAAAACACACCTAGGAAGCTCAGATCTCTCCTCAAATGCAGGAAATCACAGGAAAAACACAGCAATTCATCTTTTCTTCTCTGTTAACTCCTTCCTCCAGGCACTGGGCTCTGAGATCCTGCAGATGGATCCCAGCATCCCAGGTTGGAAAGGGCTAAATTTAATTAATCCCAAAATGTGACAGCAACCAGACTGCAGATTTGGTGCTGCAGATACCCAAAAAGGCAGCCTGGATTACAGAGGCTCCAAACCATGGAGAGAGCTGGATTTACTGAGATAGGAAAGCACCTCATCCCCAGACAGAGAATAAACAGAAATCCCACCTGAGACAGGGAGCACAGGAGGAATTTCACCTTTTCCTCCTCTGGCTGGGGGCTAGAATGGCCACAGGAAAACAAACCCAAGCTCTCTTTGGAAATCCCACTCCCTCAAGCTCAGCAGATGTTTGGAAGTGGCCCCTTGGGAACCCAAACTGAGACTCCCAAGGAAAATAAAGCCCAGAGAGAGACACTGAGTGATAAAAGCACCAAAGGCAGCAGGAGACTGGGAATGTGTTGGATTATTCCCTTTTCTGACCCATAGATGGGGTAATTTTGTTGGGTTATTCCCTTTTCTGACCCACAGATGAGAGGCATTTTAAGAACTTTTATTCCATTTCCAGTCTCATGTGAAGGCTGAGATAATATAGATATTATAATTTATGCCATTGCTACCAGAAACCAACTATTTCCTAATTACAATACACTATAAGCATTTCTTGGCCCATCAGCTTTAGCTACATTATGTTGTAAATGCTTTGAAGTTAATTATCTAAAATTACTTTTCCTAAGTCCTACTACAATACATCTTTCATAATTCCATTTCTCCAAAATATCTAATCTTATTTATAAAACCACCTTTTCAAACTTATTTTTAACTCAATTTCTCTCAACAATATCCATATCATTTCTAAGTTACCATTTCTTATCTCAAAATTTACATATGTAAACCTTCTATCAAACTTTTAAAATTTTCTACAAATCCATTTCCTACATTAATGGTGAAGGGAAAGGAGGATGAGAGGCAGGGGAACCACTGCACTGGATGGATTATGAGAAGGTTGTAGATCCATTAATAAAAAAGGAAGAATAATAAATCAATAACCCTTGGAAGAGCTGAGATAATGACTGCCTTTAAAAAAAATTAATCTTTAATAAGAAGGGATGTCTGGCTAATTAGGAAGTAATGAATAACTCGTCAGTGTTTCTACAGAGAAGGAGGAGTGAGGGGGTTCCATCCCCACAATCTGAACCACTGGAGCAGAGAAATCCATCCTGGTGTCACCAGGGAAGCCAGTGCTGGGCTCATTGAATCATTCATGAGCTTTTATGGAGAAGGGAAGAACCCAGGAAATACCAGGGGATGGGAGCAGGGGGATAATTCACATTTGCCTCAGTAATAGGTGTGGGATTTTTAGGGGAAAGTGCTTTTAAGGAAAAAAAGAAAGAAAAACCAGGCTAAGGAGGAAAGGAGCCACAGATACAGGTGTAAAACAACATGGTGCTTGTGAAAAATGGATATTTTATGATTGGCTTTTCGCAAATATTCACATGAATATTAGATGTGTTGTGTTAGAAAGTGATGCTGAATTAATTCTCTTAAGTAGTGTGTTAAATATAGTTTTAGGTTATAACATAATGTTAAAATAGAAACTATGCTATGTAAGATACTTTTTTTAAGAGAGGACTTGCAGTGAGATAGCAGCCACAGGACGCCTGAATCTTTCAGAGAAAGGGAATTTATTGCTCCATTATCAGGAGAAATGAACTTCTTCCCGCCTGCTCAGCCCTGGAGACGCTGTCAGGATCCAGAGGAAGAAGCTGACACTGCCCAGACAGAATCCTGTGTTTGAATGGAATTTATGCATCATGGATGAGGTGTATGAATATGCAACAGTTTATTGTTTTTAAGGGTTAATCCTCTGCTAATGTGGGTCCTTTTTTGGGCTTATTTTGCCCAGAAAAGGTACCCGGACTGTGTGTAACTTTGTTTCTATCATCTCATATTGTCCTAATCCAAATTGTCCAAATTATGATTACTCTTATTATATTGCTATTTTTATATTTCATTTCATTATTATTAAACTTTTAAAATTTGAAAAACAAGTGACTGGCGTTTTTCACAGTGCTGAGGATGCCAAGGCCACCACTGCTCCGTGTCCCCAAGTGCCACATCCACACAGCTTTTAATCCCTCCAGAGATGGGGACTCCAGCACTGCCCAGGCAGCTGTGCTGTGACTGAACAGCCCTTTTTGGATAAAAATTTCTCCTAATATCCAACCCAAACCTCTCCTGGTGCATTCGGAGGCTGTTTCCTCTTGTCCCCCGTGTGGGATATCCACTGCACAGGAGGATTAGCCCAGTGAGCCTGAGCTCATTAGCCCTGATTTTAATTAGCTCCAGGTGGTCAGCCCGAGTGTCCCTGCCATGACCCACTGGAGTGACAGTCCAGAGGCACAGGACAAGCCTGGATTTGTCCCATGGGTGCCCTTTGTCCTGTCTGTCCCACCCAGCCCTGGTGCCTTCACCTTCACCCTGGGAGCGCTGGCACTGCCACGAGGCTCTGCTGGCTCCTCACCAGGACAAAGGGGCTGCACACAAATGTCACAGAGAACCAGGGGCTTCAATTTAACCCTAAAATGTGAACTTTGGGCTTTTTCCAGTGTCAGAAGCCAAGATATCTCTCTAGCTCTCCTAGATAGCTCAAGCCACTTCCAAGGGGCGCAGAGACCTTGGCACAAGAAGCCTGAAACTTTGATTTTGACCCATAGAGCAAATTACCACCTTTACATGAAAAATTACAAGTCAAAAGAGTTTAAGTAGAACAATAGTTAGTTTTAATGGTTAGTCACAAAGTGAAAAATAGATTTTTGCAGTTTTTAGAATAGAAGCTCAAAGTCCCAAAATAGAAGAATTTAAGCATATCCTGTCCTCCTTCTTTCTTCTTCCTAGCCTCCATCTTCTAAGTGATGCTAACACTTTTAGATTAGTTTAAGGTAGAAACACACTGTCTAACATAAGGGATAGGTATTGAGAAGTTATTATAAATAATGTACATGTAGTTTTTAGTATAAAAAGACAACACCACCCCAAGGTGGTCAGTGTGCCTCAACCCGACCTGCCAGACAGACCTCAGCAAGTCAAAGAAAGAATGTTATAGATAAGAAATAATAAACAAAATTGAGAAAAAGAACAGAAGAATCCTTCTTCGGCTGCCAAGCTGAGAAAAGACACTTGTACATATCTCAAAGTCATTCTGACCAGCAAAATCCCAAGATTCCAGTGGCTTTTTCTTTTTTCTATTTGGCTTTTCCAAGGTGAGGCCTGAGTCCCAGAAGCGCCAGAGCCTGTTCCTTTCCCTGGGAGGCTTTGCTTCATTTAAAGAGGTTTCCATTTAAATTTAGAACCAGTTTTGAACACACAAAGGACAAGCAGATCATTAAGCAAAGCTTGCCCAGGCCTGTCCTTCTCTCAAGCCCAGGGCAGGGGCTCCGAGCACAGCACATGGAGCAGCACCAGGAGCCAGCAGCTCCATGAATTCCAAGTTCTCACTGGAACTTTCAACCTGGAGAGCCACCAAGGAGGGACCTTACAGAGGCCTTGGACACTTCCAGGGATCCAGGGGCAGCCACAGCTGCTCTGGGCACCTCTGCCAGGGCCTGCCCACCCTCCCAGCCAGGAATTCCCAATTCCCAACATCCCATCCATCCCTGCCCTCTGGCAGTGGGAGTCATTCCCTGTGTCCTGTCCCTCCATCCCTTGTCCCCAGTCCCTCTCTGTCACCGTCACTTTTTCTGGAAAATTCCCTTCACCAAGATTCTTCCCCTTAGGAAGATGAGAAGCCTCAGAGAAAAATGAAAACAATATTTATCTGATTGCTTCTCCTGTGGTTTGCTGCTTTGGAATGTGTTTGGAGATTGTTTATCCAACAGGTGATTGTTTCATTGGTTTCATGTGAATTGTTTTTACTTAATGACCAATCTCTGTCCAGCTGTGTCAGGACTCTGAGTTTTTAATTAGTATCTCATTAAGCCTTCTGATGTATCCTTTCTCTGTTCTTTAGTATAGCTTAGTATAGCATAATATAATAAAAATATAATATAATGGAATAAAAATATAATAATATTAGTATTATTATGTAATATTAGTATCTTATTAAGCCTTCTGATGTATCCTTTCTCTATTCTTTAGTATAGCTTAGTATAGCATAATATAATGGAAATATAATACAATGGAATAAAAATATATTATAATATAATAATATTAATATTATTATGTAATATTAGTATCTTATTAGGCCTTCTGATGTATCCTTTCTCTATTCTTTAGTATAGCTTTAGTATAGCATTTTATAATATAAATGTAATATAATGTAATATAATATGTAATAGAATGTAATGTAATGTAATATTATCATAAAATAATAAATTAGCCTTCTGAGAACATGGAGTCAGAGTCTCAATTCCTCCTTCACCTTGAGGACCCCAAAAATACCACACCTCTCCAGCTCTCCTGGGTCCTCTGAGCTCTCCCTGGAGCCTTCTCCTCTCCATGTGAACATTCCCAGCTCTCCCAGCCTTGGATTATCTCCATTTCCCCTCCAGTGCCAGCAACGTCTCATATATTTAACTCCAGACCATAATATCTGCCATTGGAACGCAGGCATCCAAAATCAGCATCTCTACATCACCCCTGCCTCAGAATAAACACCTATTTTTTGCTGCAGGGCTGTGCAGCCACCAAGACCTCCTGCTTTTAAAATATTCTCCTCCAGGAAGAGCTGGGCTGATGGATTTGTGCACATGCAAAGTGGTGAAGGCAGCAAGCTGTTACATAAAGTGTTACATAAATTTCCTCCCAACCCCACGGAAATGCTCAGAGTCCAACTCCACCAACCTCATGCTGAAGGAATCAATCACTTCAAGTTGCCACAGATATTCCTGACAGCCAGGAGAAATGCAGGAGGCAGAATCAGGCCTTAAATCCCACCCTGGACACACATTTGTGACATTTGTGACATTATTTGTACTCAGAGATCTCCTGGCTCCTTCAAATTGTAACTGCAAATCAACCTGGAGACCCCAAACCACAAAATCTGCTTAAATCAAATGGCTGCAATAAAATAATAATTACTGATTTCATCAATGTTTCACCAAGGTTAAAAGCTTTTCCCAGAGATGGAGATTAGGCACAAAACCCTGCTCTGGATCCCTGTGAAGGACATTTAGGAACAAGTCATGTTTTATAGTGGAGCTTGAATCAAGCTAAACCAGCACAGCCCCCCTGAACTCCACATGCATCATGTGCCATCACCAGGTGATGGTGTTGGCCCCATAAGCTTTGTTATATTAAATTAAAAATTAAAAAATAAAATAAAAAACATAAAAGTAAAAAATATATTATAAATAATATAATAATTACATAATTATTATATAATATTTTAATGCAATATATAATATACTATGTAATTATCATAAAACATAAAATGTATATAATATTATAATATAATCATACTATATATTATATATCATTATATATTTATAAACATGTTATATTATATAACATGTTATGTTATATTATATATTACATATTATAGAACATGTTATATCATATTACATATTATAAAATATTGATTATTCTATAATTATATAACATAATGTATAATATATTAGAATATAATTATTAATTATATTCTAATATTTTATTACATATTTATATGTTATTATATATATTATATTATTATATTATTATATATTATAAAATATTTCTTATATAATAATATTAGATATAATTATTATAATACTTTAATAAAGTAATATATTTAATTTTAAATAGCTGTATTTTGCAGCATGTACAAGGAAAGTGGATTTTTCCTGGGTTCAGGAGTCCTGCTGGGATGTGACCCCTTCAGGAAGGGCTGCATAAATACAAATCCCACTGCATAAACACAAACCCCACTGGCTGGTTTAAGTTACACCTATTTTCGTGTTTGTAACATTCACTGGGAGGGAACTGAGCCATGACCTACCTGATGTTAACTCTCAATAAATCCCAGAATGGTTTGGGTTGGAGGAGGCTTTGAAGCTCATTCCATCCCACCCCTGCCATGGCAAGGACACCTCCCACCATCCCAGATTGCTCCAAGCCCTGTCCAGCCTGGCCTTGGACACTTCCAGGGATGAAGCAACCACAACTTCTCTGCTCCAGTGCCTCACCACCCTCACCATAAAAAATTCTGTCCTTAAATTAGGTTGAATCAACCCTTTTTTAATTTAAAACCATCACAACAGGCCCTGTCACAAAGTCTGTCCCTCCCTCCTGGGGTCACTGTCAGGCTGGTGAAACCCAAAGCTCTGGGACCTGCTGTGATTGATGAGA
The DNA here is from genome assembly GCA_024362935.1 of Setophaga petechia. NCBI lineage: Eukaryota > Metazoa > Chordata > Aves > Passeriformes > Parulidae > Setophaga > Setophaga petechia. The sequence continues at coordinate 1,496,183 of JANCRA010000091.1, read as the reverse complement.
ATCCCACAATTCCAGCCCTGCTGAAGCCAAATCTGGCATATGGCAGGAAGGGCTTTTATCCACCACACACAGCCCTGCCATCAATTATTCCTCCTTGCCTCTCCTTTGCATGCAGCAGATGAACCCAAGGTCCCTGGGAAACAATCTGTGCTAATTGCCACTAATGACCTTGTGCAGCACCACCCCCCTGTCACTGCCTCTGCCAGCCCCAGACCATCCCAGGAATTGCAACAGCTCCATAATGTTACAGACATATTTTATGAAAAATCTTTTTGGACAAGATGTTTTTCTCCTGAGAAGCTGAAAAGCCTCAGATGAAAAGAAAAACAATGATGTTATAGACACATTTTATAAAAAATCTTTTTGATAAGACTTTTTTCTCCTGAGAAGCCTCAGAGGAATAGAAAAACAATAATTATCTGCTGCTATAGAATGCAAGAGGTGCATCTTTGATTGGTCCATGTGAGTTGTTTCTACTTGATGACCAATCACAGTCCAGCTGCCTCAGACTGTCTGGTCAGTCACAAGATTTTACTATCATTCCATTCCTTTCCTTTCTAACCTTCTGATGAAATCCATTCTTCCATTCTTTACTATAGTTTTAATATATAATTTTCTTTTAATGTAATACATATAATAATAAATCAGCCTTCTGAAACACAGAGCCAAGATTCTCATCTCTTCCCTCACCCTGAGACCCCTGCAAACACCACCACACCATAAAAGCATCTCAGTTTTCCCCCTCAGCTGCAGAACCATCCCACAATGGCAGGAGGTGTTCCCCAGCTCAGAGCTCATGTTTGAGGTCACCTTCCACCAGAGCAGGTTGCCCCAAGCCCAGTTCAGCCCAGTTTGGAACAAACTGAGCACAATCTCTGCCCCTGCAGCCCTGCGAGGTGGGGATGGAGAATGGGGTAGGATCCCATTTCCTTTCCCCTTTCCTTCTCCCACCTTTCCACCTTCCAGCACATTCCTTCAGGCTTCCCACCATGATGAGACATCCCAGAGAATCCCTGAGGTTGGAGAAGATCTCCCAGCCCATGGGGTCCAAGCTGTGCCTGATGCCCACCTTGTCCCCAGCCCAGAGCTCTGAGTGCCACCTCCAGGAATACCTTGGGCACCTCCAGGGGTGGGGAATCCAAACCTCCCTGGGCAGCTCCTTCCAATACCTGATGTGAGTGTTTCTCACACCTGGCCACCCTTTCCATGAAGAAATTTCCCCAAATATCCGATTTAAACCTCCCCTGGCCCAGCCAGGGTTGGTTTCTGTGACACCTCTCCTCCTGTCCCTGTTCCCTGGAGCAGAGCCCGATTCCCCCCGGCTGTCCCCTCCTGGCAGGAGCTGTGCAGAGCCACAAGGGCCCCCTGAGCCTCCTTTGCTCCTCTGACACCTTCCTACCCCTCCCAGCTCACCCAGGAATCCCATCCCAGGCCAACCAGCCACCATCAAACATCACAGCTTGGCGAGAGGAGCCAGAAACCTCCTGCAACAGGCAGTGCTCAGCCGGCAGCTTGGCAGAGACGTGGGCAAAGCACCTGCCAGGCAGGAATGGAGCCAAGATCCTCCCTGGAGCTGCCTGTGACCTGTCCTTGTCCATCTGACAGCCTGGCACCATGGCAGGAGATCACTGCAGAGCCCACAAGCCACAGATGGATGGAGGGCTGGATCATCTGGCCACAGCTCCAGGAGCACACAAGGTTCCCATCACCAAGCCCAGCAGATGTGACCTCCCTGCCCCTCCATCTGGGCTGTCCATCCTCCCTGACCTTCCATCCCTCCATCTGTCCTAAGGGCAGGGGGACGGTGCAGCATCCACTGCCAGGGGGCAAAAATTATTTATTTTTTTATTAAAAAAATTATTTATTAAAAAAAATTGATTTTTATTTTAAATTATGTCCTGGATTGTCAAGCAAGTTGTATTCTATTTGCCACCTGTATGGCAGTTGTCCTCTGCTCAGTGGGCAGTTTTCCTTATCTCTTCCACAACTGAGGGGACACCTGCTGATAACAGCTCTGGAATGTCCCTGCATGGCTGATAAGAACTACAGCATCCCATTGGGAGCTGGGAGCCCAGAGGGAGGAGCCAAGCATTCCTACCTGGATAGAATCTGGAGATTCTGGAACACCAGCACGGCTCCTGCACTGGATTGCCCAGAGGAGCAGCAGCTGCCTCTGCTTGCCCTGGATCTGCAGAGGAGACTCCCCCCTTCTCCAGGATCCCTGCTCCAGCAGAACCAGCCCTGCCCCTGCAGGAGGGCTGAGCCACAATTCCAATGGCACTGCTGCCACCAGCCTGACCCACAGGGTGCCAGGCTGGGCTCTGACTCTGCCACTGCTGGTGTGGTTTTCTGCATTGTTTATTTTATCCTTTGATTTTCTTCCCTAGTAAAGAACTGTTATTTCCTGCTCCCATATTTTTCCCTCAGAGCCCCTTCATTTCAAATTTATAACAACTGGGGGTGGTGGTGGGATTCACATTTTCCATTTCAGAGGAGGCTCCTGCCTTCCTTAGCAGGCACCTGGCTTTCCAAAGCAAGACAAATGGAAAAAAAAAAAAAAATTCATATATTCACGAATTTTAACTGCTGTGCTCCGTGGGAGGTGAGAAATCATCTCAGAGGTGAGAAACTGTGTCTAAGCTCTCTGATTCACCAAGGTGTGGGCTGCTGGCAGCACAGACCTCAGCAAATGCCCTCTGAGGTCCTCATTTCCTGGGAACAGAACGTCAGGATGGGAGAGGTGTTTGAGCAGGATGGAGGCAGCACAGGCTCAGCCACGCCTGGGCTGTGTGGGTTTGGTGTGACAGCGTGACAGGAGCCACCACTGGGGTTTTTTCTGGGGTTTCTGTAGTTGGAAGGAAAGATGAACCTGACTTCATGTTCTTAGAAGGATTATATTATATTATATTATATTATATTATATTATATTATATTATATTATATTAATTATATAATATATATTATATTAATTATATTCTATTACATTATATTAATAATTTATATTATATTACATTACATTATATTACATTATATTATATTATATTATATTATATTATATTATATTATATTATATTATATTATAATTATATTATATCTATACTAAAGAATAGAGAAAGGATACAGACAAAAGGCTACAAAGATAATAATGAAACTCATGACTCCTTCTTGAGTCCTGACACAGCTGGACTGTGATTGGTCATCAAGTTAAAACAATTTACATGAAACTAATGAAACAATGACCGGTTGGTAAACAATGTCCACACTAAATTCCAAAAAAAACAAAATACAAAAAACCCCAAATCTTGTTTTCATTTTTCTCTAAAGCTTCTCAGCTTCCCAAGAGAAAAAATCCTAGCGAAGAGATTTTTCAAGAAATATGACAGCAACACAGCACTGCTGCTCCTCTGAGGGAACAGCCCCACAAAGAGCAGAAATGGCACAAGAAAGAAGGAGCTGGCTGAGCTACAAAGCGTTTGCTGTGGAGGCTGAGGCTTGTTCTACACCTCTGCCTTCTGCACAGCAAGTCACAGACTAAAGCTAAACACACAGCACACTTCATCTGGGCTGATGCCTCAGGTTTGGCTTTTCTATTTTTCACATTCTGTGCTGCTTTAGTGTGAGGGTCTGGGCTCCATATCAGGGGATGGTTCTGATGAGGTGCAGTTCTGAGCTCAGTGCACAGAGCAGGGAGACAAAACAATTCCTGCTCCAGCTGGGCACCAAGGACAAATGATCCAAATCTCAGCCCAGGAGCACAAACCCCGTGGGCTGGAGAGAGAAAAACAAGCAGGGTGGGACTGCCTGGGCTAAAGCTGGGATGGGACAATGAACTGCAAGATGCAAATGGAGCAGAGCTGATCCCAGGGACAGACCCCGTGCCCGCTCGTGCATTTTGGGGCCATTTGGGTTCATCTTGGGTGCAGCCCTGGCTGGGCTCTGGTGCTGCCCAAGGTGGATCCATGGAGGAGATGCTTTGAATCAATCCCTGCTTTATTCTGGAACTCCAGCCAGCCTCTGCTCTAGGGCAGCCTGCACAAGGCACCAATGTGAGCCAGCCATGGACTAAACAAGTTAAAGCAGCACACCTCATCTAAATCCCAAATTGATTTCTACCCCAAGTTAATTTCTAATCCCATGTCTCATTCCCTCCTTTTCTAGAAAATGAGCAAATTCTTTTACTTAGTACAAATCCCTATGATAATATTGTACCCTGCCAAAGAATGAGTGCTGTGCCACCCAGGGAATGGTGGCATCTGTCACTGAGCCAAGGGACAGCACCAGCCTCACCCAGCACCTCGTTAATCCAGCATTGTTTGCCCATCCAGGGCTCTCCCAATTTATCATCTCAGATGTCCCAACATGAGAAAGCATTTCAGTCATGCCCTCAAATCTCTGTGACTTCAATCCTTGTCTGAGCAAGGCTGGAAGTGCTTTCCCAGGGAGGGAGGGAGGCTGATGCTCCTGTTGTGTCCTTGATGGGATTTCACCCAGCTCTCACATTTTGGAAATTCCCACTTTATGTCCACATGTTCTGTTATGAATTCCCACCATAACTGCTGCTGGGCTGGAGGAAGGGCTCTGGTGCTAAGCACACATTTCCTGGGAGAGGACAGACAGGAGGGCTTTGTGCAATTATTTGCCCAGGAGGATGAAGCAAATCCTTGGCAGGGAGAACAGATCTCCAGCCCTCCCCTTTCCAGCATCCTCAGGGAAATTCTGCCACAATTTCCTGCCAGTCCTCCCCTGCTCCAGCCTGGATCCCGGGGTGATGTGGGTGAAACAGGGAGGGAACAGAGGGAACTCTGCCCTCAAAGCAGAGTCTGTGTCTGGAAATCAATAAATGTGCCTTGTTAGGAAAAATCCATTTCAAAGCTTGACACAACCCCCACTTCTGCCAGCTTTACATCCCCTGACAGAGAAAGCAAAGCACAAAATCACAGAAACCTGCTCTGAAAGGGGGATCAAATTCAGATCTCTGCAGACAGAAAGGTCCTTCCCAAGCAGGAATCCCACAGGCACAGCAGAGACCCAGGGAATCACAGAATCCAGATTGTTTGGGTTGGAAGGGATCTTAAATCCCTTTTTGTTCCACCTCCTGCCATGGGCAAGGACACCTTCCCCTAGACCAGGCTGCTCCAAGCCCTGTCCAGCCTGGCCTGGAACACCTCCATGGAAAGGAAGCAGGGAGAAGGAAAATGGTGGAGTTAACAGAACCAGTGAATTAATACATCTTGACACTGGTTATCTGGGAAAACAGAGGGATTGCACCAGAGAAAACCCCAAGAGCTGCAGGTGGAAAGCAGCAGCTCCACAGCACAGGCTGTCAGGAATGATGCCATGGATGCAGCACTGAGCTGAAGGCAAGGCCATAACCCATCATTAATTCACACACAAAAACCCCAATCCTGCCACAGGGAACTGCAGCAAGAAGGGAACTGAACTGACCATGCAAATCCAGAGAGGCCAGGAGCAAGGGAAAGATGACAGAATTTATTACAAATTAAATTTGTACATTTGGAGGCCAAAAAGAAAAAAAAAAAAGAATCACTGGCTGAAACATATTTCACATTTTTGGGGCTGGTGCAAATAATTGAACTGATATTTCCCACGTATTCTGGCTTTACACCAAGCAGGAAGCAGCAGCCCCAGTGTGGGCAGCCAGGCTGGCATCTCCACAGGAGATCTCCTGGGATTCTCAGGAGGCACTGGAAGTCACAAATGTGGATCTTCCACTCCAGTGGCTGCTGCAGCTGCTTCCATGGATCTGTGCTGCCTTCATCCACCCCAGCTGCAGATCCAACCCACTCCCCTTGACAATGGCAACTGTGGCTGCAGCCCTCAGCCCCCCAGGCAGCATCCATGCATGCCTCATTCACATCCAATTCCCAGCTTTTTTTCCCCTAAACCCATCAATTCCTATAAGGGTAGTAAAGGGGAAAGGGTAATTAACACTGATGGGAAATCCCTCAACTGCCAGATCCCTCCCAGGGCAATTTCTGCTGCTACAGAAATTGTGCTGCTCCTATTAAGAGCCCTCTATTTCTGTGACATGGGGAATTTAATGGCTAATTAAATACAAAAACGTGGCCCTAACCTCAATCCATGCTGTGCATATGGTGTTTGAGGTTGGCATCACCCTCACAGTCACCCCTCTGCTGCTCAAGAAAAATTTCAAACTCAAGTTGGGTCTTGATTTTTCTGCCCAGAAATTCTGCCCTGATCAGAGCCTCTGCTGAGCTTTTCCAGCCAGCTCCAGGTCAGGCTGTCCCCAAAGCTGAATCCAACTATGAAAGCAAAATATGAGCTGGTTCAGGCTGCAAACAAAATTTTCCTTTCAACAGAGGCAAGGTGAATTCTCTGCCCTGCTGTTCTCAGCTCTGCTCTCCTTCCTGCATTAATCAGGGAGGTGCCACTGGAATGGGTGAGAGCTGGGCTTTATTTCTATTTATTTGTCTCCCTGTTGAAGAGTTTTGTACATTTCCCATTTATGACCCTCAGGGGTGGTCCCAGACCCCAAACCATCCCTGCTCTTCCCAGCTACAACTGGATTTGAGAAACTCACCCTCAAATGTGAGAGCTTTTACTCCTCACAGTAATTCCATCTCTTCCAGGACTTTACCTGAGCCAGGGTCACCAGAGATTTATGCCCCCAGCTCTCTGTGCCTCACGTGCTTGCTCTAAATAGAAATTTATCCAATTCATCCCAGCAGGACGAGCTGAATGAACAGGGAATGAGCTGGCTTATTTATAAGCCAATTTAGCAGGTAAAATGCCTCGTCCCAAGAACAAAAACAAAGACCAAGGCTGACAAAAGAGCAGCTTTGAGAGTTGTTATGTTTCAGGCACATTTTTCTTTAATTACTCTTTCATAGAGCTGGGAAGAGCAATGCAATTTGAAGGCACTCTGAACTAAATGAATTTGTGTGAGCAACACGAGTTAATCAAAGGCTGCTGGAAGTTCCTTCCAAGTCCAGGGAAGGGAAATATCTCCCAGTGCTATGTGCTGGATTGCTAGAAAGTGCACAGCAGGACTCCAAAAATGAATTTGTGGTCACTGGGGAAAGGGTTGTGGCAAGAAGAAAAACCAGGAAAGATTTAGATGGGATATTGGGAAGGAATTCCTGGCTGGGAGGGTGCCCAGAGAAGCTGTGGCTGCTCCTGGAAATGTCCAAGGCCAGGTTGGACAGGGCTTGGAGCACCCTGGGACAGTGGAAGGTGTCCCTGCAAGGGATGAGATGATCCTGAAGGTCCCTTCCAACCCAACCCATTTTGGAATTCTGTGACACCAAGCAAAGTTTTCCCTTTAAAAGCCAAAACTTCTGGGTGCTGGATTATTTAGAGGAGCAGGAATGAGCAGTGCAGAGCAGCCCCAAAGCCTCTTGAGAACATTTTCCCAACAAAAATCCCCCCTGCAGCAATGTCAGCTCCTGGAAAGCACCCTGTGAAACCTGATTAATGAACAGCAAAGCCTTTCCACACTCTCAAGTAATTTATTTAACACCAGGCACAGTGTTTGCTCTGCTTCCTCTTTCTCCTGCTTTTCCAGGCTAGGGATGTGGTTGTGGGAAATGAATTTGTGGAGAATTCTTAAAGCTTGATAGAATGCTCACATAGTGTGCATTTGTATACAGACTTCTACTTTTTGGTTAAAGTTTTCTTATATATTTTAATTCTCAAGTAATATAAGCCAAGAAACACTTATAATGCATTGTAATTAGAAAAGAGCTTCTAATCATAATGGTGTCAATTATAACATCTGTGTTGTCTCACCCTTCACATGAGACTGAAATTGGAATAAAAGTTTTTAAAGCACCTCTCAGTTACCCCATCTCTGAGTCAAAAAAAAACCTTAACAGGGGAATTTCTGGGTATGGATGCTGCAAAAATTTCACTGAAAGAGAGACAAGAACCAGTCCCTGGGTTAATTTCTCCCATTTCAGCTGAGGTGTTCCTACAGAAAATGCAGCAAAACCCAGCCAGGAGGGTCCTTCCTTCATCAATTGGCCAAGAGAAGAAAAGAGATGGGAGAGAATGGGAAAGGTTGGATATTTACAGATGAAGATGGACCCCACCAGAGCTCAATCTGCTTGTGGAGCCTGTGCAGAGCCTGAGGCAGATGGTGGAGCAGAGCTCTGCCCTGTCAGATCTGTGCATTTTTGGACACAGAATCATGGAGTGGTTTGGGTTGGAAGGAAACTCAAAGACCAACTCATCCCACCCCAAACTCTGCCATGGCAGGGACACCTCCCACTGTCCCAGGGAGCTCCAGCCCTGTCCAGCCTGGCCTTGGGCACTGCCAGGGATCCAGGGGCAGCCACAGCTGCTCTGTGCCAGGGCCTCATAAGAATTTGTTCCTCATATTCTAATCCCCACTGGAAGGGAATGAAAGCTGCAGTGATTTCCACTCACTCTGAGATGACCCTGGGCCCATTTCCATCTGCAGATAACCCAGAGGTCACCTCCTGCCCCCTGGAGAACTTGCTGTACCACACCACCTTTGATTTACAGGGGGTCTGGGGCTGCTCCTTAATCCATCAACTGCAGGGAGTGCAAAGCAAAGAGCCACTGACAGGAAGCTTTTATCCAAATAAATGAACAGGATCACCAGCACCACCTCTGCATGCTGGGCAGGCACAGGCTGGTGGAAATCACAGCAGCATTCAGGCTGGAAAAGACTTTTAATCCATTAAATGCCCATGTCCCCAAGTGTCACACCCACACAGCTTTTAAATCCCTCCAGGGATGGGGACTCCAGCACTCCCTTGGGAGGCTTTTTCCTATGCCTAACCACCCTTTCCATGAGGAAATATTCCTAAATATCCAACCTGAACCTGCCCTGGAGCAGCCTGAGATGGTTTCCTGTGGAATTTGCAGTCAACCCCAACAAGGGAAGGGATGAGAATCCTGACCCCATGTTTCAGAAGGCTGATTTATTATTTTATGATATATATTATATTAAAAGAAAATGATATAGTAAAACTATATTAAAGAATAGAGAAAGGAGACATCAGAAGGGTAGCAAAAATAGAATGAACAATAAAATTTTGTGGCTGCTCACAGCTTCATCACAGGTGGCTATCATTGGTCATCAGGTAAAAACAACTCACATGCTGGGCAAGCAATTCTCCAAATCACATTCCAAAGCAGCAAAACATGGAGAAGCTGAAGCTTCCCAGCCTCTCAGGAGAAAAAGATCCTAGCAAAAGGATTTTTCAGAAAATATGTCTGTGCCAGTGTCCCCTTGTGCTGTCCCTGTTCCCTGGAGCAGAGCCTGACCCCCCCTGCTGTCCTCTCCTTGTGCAGAGCCACGAGGGCCCCCTGAGCCTCCTTTGCTCCAGCCTGAGCCCCTGCCCAGCTCCTCAGGGATTCTCCATTCCCTTCCCAGCTCCTCAGGGATTCTCCAGCCCCTGCCCAGCTCCTCAGGGATTCTCCATTCCCTTCCCAGCTCCTCAGGGATTCTCCAGCCCCTGCCCAGCTCCTCAGGGATTCTCCATTCCCTTCCCAGCTCCTCAGGGATTCTCCAGCCCCTGCCCAGCTCCTCAGGGATTCTCCATTCCCTTCCCAGCTCCTCAGGGATTCTCCAGCCCCTGCCCAGCTCCTCAGGGATTCTCCAGCCCCTTCCCAGCTCCCTCAGGGATTCTCCAGCCCCTTCCAGCTCCCTCATCACATTTTTCCTCCAGATCCTGGCATTTTTTAGCTTTTTCTGACTTCAAACCCTCTCAGGCTGTTTGCCACCCTCTGGATTTGGCCACAAAGGGATGGAGGAGGTGGGAAGGGCATTTGGAGGATGGATCCTGCTGCTGCAGATGGAAAAAGGGTGGTGGGATAGCAAGGCCACCACAGCAAGGCTTGGGAAGCATTAAGGATTCTCCCTGCTTCTCTTTAAAGAGCAAATATTTTACTTTGCAAGTGCAAACAGATCTTGGTCATACAGCAACTCCCTGGATACTTCCCCAGGAATTGCCATGGACACAAGGGCAGCACATTCCCAGTGCCCAAATCTCCCCTCCAAAGTTCCTCTGGCAGCCAACACAGAGCCCTGGCAAGTGAAAAAAGGAAAAATCCTCTCTTCTCACCCCTGTCCTGGCTCTGGTGTCTCCTGGGCACAAACTGAGGGGCCCTCGCAGTGTTTCCCACTCCAGCTTCTCCCCAGATGTCCAAACCAGCTGGAATTAAGTCCCAGTGTGGGATTTTTGGCTCTTAACAGGAATCACCTGCATCCCTCATTGCACCTGTGCTGGGGTGGGAGGAGCTGAGCCCAGGTGACACCTGTGCCCATGAGGGACTGCCTGGGCTAAAGCTGGGATGGGACAATGAACTGCAAGATGCAAATGGAGCAGAGCTGATCCCAGGGACAGACCCCGTGCCCGCTCCTGCATTTTGGGGCCGTTTGGGTTCATCTTGGGTGCAGCCCTGGCTGGGCTCTGGTGCTGCCCAAGGTGGATCCATGGAGGAGATGCTTTGAATCAATCCCTGCTTTATTCTTTATCCCCATCCAGCCTCTGCTCTAGGGCAGCCATCTCAAAACATCAGTGAGATCCCTCCCAGCCTGTTTGTATTTGTACACAAGCATCCATCCATGCATCCATCCATCCATAAAAACACCATCCAGCTGCTGAGCCTGCACTCTGCACACATTTCCAGCAGAAAGGGGACTCAGATGTGTGAGGAATAAATGATTCAGCTCCATCTTGTGCTCCTGCTCCTGGCATGCCAAGCAGCATCCCAGCTCGTCAGGATAAAAACCCAGACAGCTGCAATATCTGTGCAAAACTGGGACAATTCAGATTAAAAACCCATTTCCCTCTGTGTTTCTCTGAATATTCACCCTGCTCCCAACAAGTGAGAGGAAGACAGGGGCAGAGAGGATTTGCCACAATCTGTGTCCCTGAATGACAATTGATTGTGCCTCAGCACAGATTATTTTCAATGATTCCAGAGAACCTTCAGGGAGGAAAGGGGAAATTGGGGCAGCTCCCAAAGAGGGCTGTGGAAAACCCTTTGGATTTGGTTCCAATGGGGGGCACGCTGCAATTAGCAGGGATTGATTGCCCTGGCTCTGGCAATCACCTACTGAGGCATGAACAGAGCTGCTTTCAGGAACTGTGGACAGTTTTTTATTGAGACATAGCTGATGGGAAAAGAGACATGAGAAAATACATCTGAGAAAGCAACAGCTGCCTAATTCAAGGACAGTTTGAGCAAGAAGCTGTTCAAGAAAATATTTTATAACAGGAGGTAAAAAAGAAGCCACAAACATCCTGAGAAAGGTGGGACTGACTTTTTATAGCTGACCAATAGTGAGCTCTAGTTTTGCAATATGTCTGAGCCTTATTACTGTGATTATAAAAGTGTGCCTGTTAATCAATAAATCTGAGACTTGTCAATCATCAGAGGGTGAGCAATGTCTCCTGTCTACCTCATCAAGGAACCACAGCTCATCCAGGCTCTGGGGACAATCCCAGCCCCCCTGTGCCAGAAGGGAAGAGCATCCCAAAGAACATTCACACCAAGAGGTGCTGGAATGGTGCAAGAGAATTCAGGAGCTGCCTGATGGGTGTTAATTAAAAGAGGGTTGATTTAGGTGGGATATGGGGAAGGAATTTTTGGCTGTGAGGGTGGGGAGGGACTGGAGGGTGCCCAGAGCAGCTGTGGCTGCCCCTGGATCCCTGGAAGTGCCCAAGGCCAGGCTGGATGGGGCTTGGAGCACCCTGGGATAGTGGAAAGTGTCCCTGTGAATGGCAGGGGATGGAACTGGATGGGATTTAAGGCCCTTTCCAACCCAAACCATTCCATAATTCCCTCCTGTGAGCTGTAGGTATCATTACACTGCCCATCACAGAGAAAAGATCAGGCAAAAAGGGACAGCCACCCCTTCAGCAAATCTATCCCACTGCCAAGGGACTGTGCTCTCAAAAAATGACACCACCAGACACTTCTGCAAGAGGATCATCACTCCAATCCACAGGTGCTTTGGTTCCTAATGCCCAGTCCCAACCAGGATCAAGCTTGGAAATTGTGGGTATTGGTTCTGGTTTTTTTGATTTTTTTTCTGTTTGAGTTTGGTTTTTTGGTGGTTTTTTTTGGGTTTTTTTTTTTTTTTTTGTGTGTGTGTAACAAAAATTAAGCTAAATAAGCTTTTCCCCTGATTTTGTTAGATGGCATCTTAAGGAACAATCTGAGCCCTGAAATCACTCCTTCAATTATTCCTTAACACCACATTTAACTCCACAGACTCCTCCCCTCCCCTAAAAAGCAAATTAACACCAGGTAATAGCAGTGAACCCTGCAGAAACACAGCTCTCTCAAGACAGACGAGGCTCCACTGTCCAAGATCATCATTTGAAATAATGTTACATTATCCTCATCTGTCAGTTACATCAATGAAACAGCACTTGGCTAAAGCTCTCCCCTGGGAAAAGGGATTTGGAAGGAAAAGCTAAAGCTCATTTTATTCCAACCCCTCTGCCATGGGCAGACAGCTCCCACCACACCAGACCAGGCTGCTCCAAGCCCTTTCCACCCTGGCCTGAGCAGCAAAGCTCTCCAGGTGGAATTCCCTGTGTTCCAAACTCTGCCTGTTGCTTCTTATCCCCCTGCTCCACTCCACAGGATCCCGGCTCCATCCTCTGCCTCCCCGTGCTCCTGCCAGGAGCTCCCCTGTGCCACCCTGATCCTGGGCATCCCACACCAGTGCCAGCACTCTGGGATCAGGGATTGCACCCCATGGATGGGGACAAGGGCACCGAACTGCCCTGGCACATCTCCACAAGAGCTCTGAAAATCCAGAGAGGAGCTGCTCCTGCTCCCAGCAAAAGGGGGTCAGGAAAAGCCCCTTCCAAAGCATCATCAAACCTTCTCCCCACAGCATAACGTGCTTACCCCCTTCTTGGGGCACTGTGACAGTGACAGCCTGTCCCTGCATGCACCCACTGACCCAATTCGGGGTGCAGAGCTCCATCCCGGAGATCTGCATCCTGCCAGAGCATCCCGAAATATTCCTGGAAAGCAATCCAGCCCGGTCCCTCCCACCGGGAGGTCACACCCTCCCCAGCTCCTTGTCACAGGTCCCCCCGACCTGCTCCCATCTGCTGGAGCGGGGGCCAATTAGGGCGATGTTCATCCAGGGAATGACGCCCATCCCTGTCCGCCCGTGTCCCGCTCACTTCTGCCCCAGTTCCCTCGGTCCCTGCTGCGAGGAGGCAGCGGATGGATGGATGGATGGATGGATGGATGGATGGATGGATGGATGGATGGATGGATGGATGGAGCTGAAGATGATGATGGCCATGGCTGCCTCAAGCTCCAGGACCCTCTCCTCCAGCACGGGGAGCGAGTGCAGCTGATCAGTATTCAGGGACAGCTCCCGGCTGCCCGCTGCCACCCCTCCTCCTCCTCCTCCTCCTCCTCCCGGTGACTCCGAGTGCGGCAGGAGGTGGCTCCCCGCGGCTCCCCGCTCCCACGGTGCATTTCACGCCTCCCTCCTCCTCCTCCTCCTCCTCCCCAAACCATCGCTCCTGTTGCTTTCCCAGCCCTGCGGCGCGGATGTCCCCGAGCCACCCCACCGGGGGACCCTGCCAGCTCCTTTGGGGCAGCTGGCACGGCCGGATTTGGGGACCCGCATCAGGGGAGCAGCATCTGCACGATGCCGAGGGGACAACACGGGACGGGAGAGGATGGGATGGCCGGGGATGGGGATGTCCGAGGATGGAATGGCCGGGGATGAGGATGGCCGGGGATGGGATTGCCGAGGATGAGGATGGGATGGCAGAGGAGGGTTTGGCTGAGGATGGGATTGCCGAGGATCGGACAGGAGGGGATGCGATGACCAAGGATGGGAATGGCCGAGGATGAGGATGACCGAGGATGGGATAGCCGAGGATGGGAATGGCTGAGGATGGGATGGCCGGGGATGAGGATGGCCGGGGATGGGATTGCCGAGGATCGGGCGGGAGAGGATGCGATGACCGAGGATGGGATGGCCGGCGATGAGGATGACCGAGGATGGAATAGCCGAGGATGGGAATGGCTGAGGATGGGATGGCCGAGGATGCTCCCACTCTGCCAGCTGGGGGGAGATGGAACCTGTGGGGGGCAAGGCGGCTCGGCTGGGGCTGCTGGCACAAGCCGGGGCTCACCTTGTGCAGCTTCCACATGGCTCCCAGCGCCTTGACCTCGTGGCTGGAGTGCTTGCCCTCCTCCAGGCACTGGTAGCACACGGGGCTCTTGCACTGCACGCAGTACATGCTGTGGTTCTCCAGCTCGTGGTCGGTGCAGGTGGAGATCTTGCGGGGGCTGAGCCGGCGGCTGACGCGGCCCTGGGCCGGCGGCACCAGGCGGTGCTTGGCCAGCGGTCCCCGCGGCGGGTGGCACCGCAGGCGGCACGGGTCGCAGTAGAACACGTCGCACTGCTCGCACATCACGGCCGCCTCCTTGGGCGCCTTCTCGCAGAGCTGGCAGCGCAGGGCCGCCGCCCTGCCCTGCTGGTAGCGGTCGATGACGCCCTCGAGCAGGCGGTTGCGGGGGAAGCCCCGCAGCCCGCGCTCGTCCAGCACCAGGCTGCGGTGGCACTGCGGGCACGTCAGGCACGCGTTGCGCGGCGGCGGCGGCGGCGCCAGCGCGGCGGGAGGAGGCGGCGCGGCCGGCGGGAACACGCGGACCCCGTTCGGGGACTTCTGGCACGGCGTGGTGGGAGCGCTGGCGAAGCCCCCGTAGGAGCCGTAGCCGCTGTCCGCCTCGCTGTACAGGCTCATCTTGTCCAGGTCCAGGTAGTCATAGTCGGAGACGGCCGAGCCCGAGGCGCGGCGGCTCTGCGGAGACTCCGAGTCGGGCGTCTGCACCAGGATGTTGCGGGCGCACGCCTGGCACAGGTTGTGAGAGCAGGGCAGGATGATGGGCTCCCGGTAAAAGGAGCCGCACACCGGGCATTTCAGCTCCTCTTCCATCTCTTCCATAGGGGAGGGAAAGAGGAGGGCGGCGGCGCGGCTCCGGCGGCCGCGGCAGGAGCCCGAGGAGCGACCCGCACCGCACCGCGCCTCGGCGCCGACTGCCGCACGCCCGCCGCCCGCCGCTCCGCGCGCCGCCGGGCCCCGCCCCCCTACTCCGCCATTGGCCCGCCTGCCGGCGCGGGGGTGCGCTGCGCGCTATGATTGGCTGATCCGCCTGTCCGTCACCCAGGGCGCCCGCCCCGCGGCGCCGCTGCGGGGGCTGCGCTCGGGGCTGCGGCGCCGCTGCGGGGTCCGTGAGGGAGAGCGGTGGTCCCGGGCTTGACGCTGCTCTGCCCGCTCCTCTTCCCGCTGCTGTGCCCGCTCATCTTCCTTTCCCCGGCTCTCGGGAAGCAGCACCACAGCCCCGCGGTACCCGCTGCATCCCCTCCCCGGGATCCTGGGGCGCTCCTGCGCTTTCCCCTCTGCCCTCACGAGGTGACTTTGGCAGTGCAAGGGACCCGCTGACGGATGCGGTCGTGAGGGTGCAGTTGTGATGACTGGAGTGACCGCACGCGTGCGGTGCTGGCGGTGCCGCGGCTCTCCGGGGACGGCAGCGGAGCGGTGCCCGGTGCCCCGCGGTGATGCCGAGGGATGGCAGCGGAGCGGTGCCCGGTGCCCCGCGGTGATGCCGAGGGATGGCAGCGGAGCGGTGCCCGGTGCCCCGCGGTGATGCCGGGGGATGGCAGCGGAGCGGTGCCCGGTGCCCTGCGGTGATGCCGGGGGATGGCAGCAGAGCGGTGCCCGGTGCCCCGCGGTGATCCCGGCGTGGGCAGCGGGACGCGGTCGCTGAGCCTGGGACGCCCCCGTGGGGACGCGCTCCGCCACTGGAGAGCGGGGACAGCGGCCCCGAGGGGCTCCCGGGGCTTTGCTTTCTCAGCCCGGCTCGCTCCGAAGGTCGGCTGAGGTCTTAAACCCTCCTGGCAACAGAGCGGCACAGCGGGTCCTGCTCAGCCAATGGAAAAATGGGATTGCTCGGGATGCCGCTGTGTTATCTCCTATTTCTCTCTGTCTCTGCACAAATCTGGGCTGGCCGTTGGTGCCCCAGATGCTCTGTGCCCCCTGTGATGGCTTTGGGCTGTGCCCAGCTCTGGGGTCCAGCATCAGAAGGACCTGGAGCAAATCCAGAGGGGGCCAATGGAGATGCTCTAAGGGCTGGAGCCAGGCTGGGAGAGCTGGGGGTGCTCACCTGGAGAGGAGAAGGCTCCAGGGAGAGCTCAGAGCCCCTGGCAGGGCTTAAAGGGGCTCCAGGAGAGCTGGAGAGGGACTGGGGACAAGGGGTGGAGGGACAGGAGCCAGGGAATGGCTGCCAGTGTCAGAGGGCAGGGATGGATGGGAGATTGGGAATTGGGAATTCCTGGCTGGGAGGGTGGGGAGGGGCTGGGATGGGATTCCCAGAGCAGCTGTGGCTGCCCCTGGATCTCTGGAAGTGTTCCAGGCCAGGCTGGATGGGGTTTGGAGCAACCTGGGATGGTGGAAATTGTCCCTGCCTATGGCACCCATGGTGAGGGATGGCAAAAATCCTAGGGGCACCCAGGGCTGTGAGTCCCCTGCTTGCCAGGACACACTGAGGGGCTCCTTCCCCTCTGCAGCGGGGCCAGGCAGGTCCTGGCATTCCGGGAGCAGCTGCAATTCCCAGCTCCCACCCTGATATTCAGACAGAGGGGAAGCCCAAAAGCCCAGATGCCCAAGGAAGGCTCCACCATTTCTCAGCCTGACAAGGAAGGACAAGTGATAAGGAGAAAAGGATTTCCTGGGAGCTTCTCTTTTCCATCCCAGTGTGCTTTGTTCTTCCCTTTCTGCTTCCTCAGGCTCTGTATTGACCGTGGCTTCCCCTGGACTCTGCTGAACATTCCTCATTTGCTCCCTGTTGGTGTCTCTGCTCTGAGCTGCTCATTTTTTTTCCCCCCGCTCTCCCTCCTCGAGCTGCCCTTTTGCTGAAATAAAACCATCATTCCTCGTTTGCCTCTTGTTTCCTGTGGCCATTTTTCACCCTGGCAGCTCTGGGATTGCCGTTTCTGCTGGAGTGATGCTGCTGCTCGTGGAAATGGGCAGAGAGAGGAGCACAGCCAGTGCCTTTGGAAGCAGCCCTTGGTCAGGAGCACGGAGCTGTTTTCTGCTTGGCACTGCAGCCTGAGTGCTGCTCACTCACTGGCTGTGCTTTATTTACAGCTGTCACACAGTCCCTGTCACACTTGTCCCTGCCCTGAGAGCTGCACAGCTCTGGACCTGCAATAATTACTTGACCCAGCTTCAGCATTTGTTTGTCTGACGTGGCTGGGCTCAGTTAAAGTGTGGAGAAATTGTCTTGTTCCCAGCTGGCTCCTGCTTTTCTCCTGTGGCTCTCACCCTCACACAGAGCCATGGAATCTGTGAGGTTGGAAAAGATCTTTGGGATCATCGAGTCCAGCCTTGGTCCCCACCTTGTCCCCAGCCCAGAGCACTCAGTGCCACTGTGGAAATCACATTTTCTGGAAAAATCCCTTTGCCCAGGATTTTCTCCTGGGAAGCTGAGAAGCCTCAGAGAAAAGGAAAACAATTCTTATCTCATTTGCTTCTCCTGTGTTGTTCTCACATGTGGAATGTGTTTGGAGATTGTTTACCCACAGGTGATTGTTCCATTGGTTTTCTGTGAATTGTTTTAACTCTTTGGCCAGTCAGGGCCAAGCTGTGTCAGGACTCTGAGAGAGTAATGAATTTTCATTATTATCTTTTCAGCCTTCTGTAAGTATCCTTTCTGTATTCTTTAGTGTTGTATAGTTTAGTATTCTTTTATATAATACAGTATCATAAAATAATAAATTATCCTTCTGAGAACACGGAGTCACATTCATCATTCCTTCCTTCATCTGGGTCCCCACAAATCCAATGTGCCACCTCCAGGGATGGGGACTCCAAACCAGCCCAGAGGCCCCTTCTAATGCTTGATCACCCTTTCCATGCTGAAAATTATCCTGGATTTTCCTGCTGTAGAAGTTCCTCCATCTCCTGCTCTTGGTGCATCTCCTGTTGTAACCAGCCTCTGCCCTGCAGAGTGTGGAAGCCACTGCTGGGCTGAGATAAATTAAAGTCATTTAGACTCTATAAGTGCTGTTGGAACCTCTTGGTGAATGGTAATAAATATCTGAGCTGAGCTTGAGCTCATAAATAAAAGAGGAATGAAGCAAGACAACAACTCTGCAGTCTCTTTATTCATCCCACGCCCAGAACACCTTGAGGAGATAAATCAGAGAGTGGACAAGGGCTCAGAGCTCCTCAGAGGAGAGGCTTGGGAGCACCAGAACCTTTCCAGAGAGGCCTCAGGTGTCTGATGCAAGCAGATCTTCCACTGCTGTCACAGACATTCTTTGTGAAAAATCCTTTCTGTAGGATTTTTCCTGCTAGAGCTGAGAAGCTCAGTAACAAATGTAAACAATGATTATCTGCTGCTGTGGAATGCAACAGGTCCACCTGGGATTGGTCCCCTGTGGATGTTTGGATTTACTGACCACTCATGGTGGAGCTGCTGTCCTCTCTGCAGAGACACAGACCTTTGTTATTCATTCTTTCTATCTCTCTTCTTAGCATAGCCAGTTTCTGAAGAAGCCTCTTCTTTCCTATCTCTATGTAGAATAGTTATAATGTTATATATATATCATAACATAATAAATCAAGCCTTCTGCTCATGGAATCAAGATCCTGGCTCTTCCATCCTCTACAAAACCCCTGTGACCACCAACAACACACTGCCACGTGGGAAACCTGCTTCAGGCTCTGGGAATGTGTTTCCTCTCATCCCTGGAGGTCCCACACGTGGTGCCTGCTGTGACCGTGTTCACAGGGGTCTCAGAATGAGGGAAGGGATGAAGATCTGACTCCATGTTTCAGAAGGCTTGATTTATGATTTTATGATATATATTATATTAAAACTAGACTAAAAGAATAGAAGAAAAGTTTCATCAGAAGGCTAGCTAAGAATAGAATAGCAAAGAATGATAACAAAGCTTCTGTCTTGGACAGAGAGTCCAAGCCAGCTGACTGTGATTGGCCATTAATTAGAAACAACCACAGAGACCAATCCCAGATGCACCTGTTGCATCCCACAGCAGCAGATAATCAATGTTTGCATTTTGTTCCTGAGGCCTCTCAGCTTCTCAGGAGTAAAAATCCTAAGGGAAGGATTTTCCATAAAGATGTCTGTGACAGCCTGGTCCCTACACAGGATCTCTGCTGCTCCTGTAGAACCCCTTGTGCTGGAGCCCTCTCCCTGAGCCCCCTGGGGACACCTCAGCAGATGCAGCCAGAGCTTGGAGCTGCCTTTTCATGACTCCAAGACATTGGCAGCTCATAATTCATCCTGTCACCAACCAATACACCCTCCTCCTCCTCCTCCTCCTCCATCCTTTTGAGAGGATGAGCCCTTGGCTGACAGGAGCAATCCTCGTTTGTGTGCACGACCTTGAAGCCAGCATCCCTGAGCTCATCCTGCTCCCTCAGCTCACCCAGAGCTCTCAGCACATCCTGATTTCCCTGTCCTGGGGGCAGCTCCTGGCAGCAGGACAGGAGCTGAGGTCACTCTGCTCTCTGGTGCCAAGAGCATGGTCAGGAATGCTGGCACCCTGCCTGGAAAGGTTCCAGGGCTCCCAGAGCTCTGGCAGGAGCTGCCTCCCAGAACAACCTCCAGAGCTTCTGACTGGTGATATCATTTGCATCAAGCATCATTTCAGGAGCTCAGAAAGCTGGAAACCCATTTGTTTCTGAGGTCTCCTTCATGCAAGGAAAAGTGCCAGACTTTTGTGGATGATTGACTTTGGGTATCTTTGCCCAATGTCAGTGTCACAAACATGAAGGATCCAGGAAATGCTTTGTGCTTGTAGCCAGACCTCCCAGTTTTTGAGCATTTTGACCATTTTGCTGCCCAGTTCTCCAGAATCAGCTTCCCTTTACCCAGGACAGGTTCCTTCCCACCACTCTGGGCTGCTGCAGGCTGAAGGCAATGCCAGCCCTGCTGCCTCACTGCTGGCAGGGAGCACCTGGGAGAGTGCTGAGGTTTCCTGGGGTTAGATGGATTGTGGAAGTTAAAGGAAAACTTCCCAATGACAAAACACTCAGAATTTTTCCTGTTGTGTAGGAGGAAGACAAAGAGGCTCAGCACAAGGAGGACGTGGAGCTGCTGGAGTGAGTCCAGAGGAGCCACAGAGCTGCTCCAAGGGCTGGAGCCAGGCTGGGAGAGCTGGGAATGTTTCCCTGGAGAGGAGAAGGCTCCAGGGAGAGCTCAGAGCCCCTGGCAGGGCCTGAAGGGGCTCCAGGAGAGCTGGAGAGGGACTGGGGACAAGGGATGGAGGGACAGGAGCCAGGGAATGGCTGCCAGTGCCAGAGGGCAGGGATGGATGGGAGATTGGGAATTGGGAATTCCTGGCTGGGAGGGTGGGCAGGCCCTGGCACAGGGTGCCCAGAGCAGCTGTGGCTGCCCCTGGATCTCTGGAAGTGTCCAAGGCCAGGCTGGACAGGGTTTGGAGCAATCTGAGATGGTGGAAGATGTCCCTGCCATGGCAGGGGTGGCATGGGATGATCCTGAATGTTCCTTCCAACCCAAACCATTCCATGATTCAGGGATTTCTCTGCTTCCCTCTCTCTCTCCCCAAACACTCAGAGCTCGTTTGGCTGATGAGCAACCCCAGCAGAGTTGTTCATCACCACCCACACGGAGTGGGTGTGAAACAGCCCCTGGTTCATGACTGCTCCAACCCTTCCCAAGAAGCTGTGGAGGTGTCCAAGGCTGCTCCTTGCTCTGGAACAGGATCCTGAGAAACCCTAATGGCAACATTTACTGTGGAACTGATTGAAATATTTAATGGCTTTATCCTCTGTCAGACTTTAATTACGATTGCTGAGCATGATCCCTCAGGTTTTAGATTTTATATTTTTCACATTCTGTGCTGCTTTAGTGTGAGGGTCTGGGCTCCATATGAGGGGATGGTTCTGATGAGGTGCAGTTCTGAGCTCTGTGAACAGAGCAGGGAGACAAAACAATTCCTGCTCCAGCTGGGCACCAAGGACAAATGATCCAAATCTCAGCCCCAGAGCACAAACCCCGTGGGCTGGAGAGAGAAAAACAAGCAGGGTGGGACTGCCTGGGCTAAAGCTGGGCTGGGACAATGAACTGCAAGATGCAAATGGAGCAGAACTGATCCCAGGGACAGACCCCGTGCCCGCTCGTGCATTTTGGGGCCATTTGGGTTCATCTTGGGTGCAGCCCTGGCTGGGCTCTGGTGCTGCCCAAGGTGGATCCATGGAGGAGATGCTTTGAATCAATCCCTGCTTTATTCTGGAACTCCAGCCAGCCTCTGCTCCAGGGCAGCCTGCACAAGGCATCAAGCACAAACTTTGCTGATTAAACCCAGCACTTAATTGGTAGCACAGGGTAGGGATAAACCCCCAGTGCCAGAGGATCTTGTTTTTCCCTGAGGAATTCCAGCTGTGACCATGGGCATTGGCAGGGGATAATGCTGCCCAAAAACATCTCTGGAAATCACTTCTGAAAATAAGGTGGCAAAATTGCTCCATCAATATGAGCCAGGCTGGCGAGGTGCCAGGATCTGGGCATGTCTGACTGGAGGAGAAGTTAAAGCTCAAATGATGCCTCAGAGTGAGATGTGCTGAAAAAAAAAATCTGTACATCTCAATGTGCTGCTTACTTTCAAGGGTGACATCATTTATTTTTAAGTCATTATTTTTTCTTACTCCCAGGAGCTGGTGGAAAATTTCTGATTTTTATCAAAACAGAGCAGAATCCATTGCTAATAGAGGGGAAGAGCAGAGCTTCAAGTCTAAATTGTGGTGCTCCTTTGACCAGCCTGCCCACTTACTCATCCCCTCTGGGATTAATGCCCCACTTCTCCAGCTTGTGACTCATTTTGGAGAACAGCAACATTAAATTCATCCCACCAGAAAAATCTGTCCTTCCTCCCACAGCCAGTTTCTCTCCAGCCTCCTTTCCCTGCTGCCCAAAGGCTCAGCTGGAACACTTGGTGGTTCAGATGTGTTGCAGGTGGGACATTCCCTGTGCCTTCAGCATTGAAAAAGAAGCTTTGTCCAAAATTTATTGGCTTCACAAACAACTCAAGGCTTGTTTGACCTGCCCTGGAAGTGTCCAAGGTCAGGTTGGACAGGGTTTGGAGAAATCTGGGATAGTGGGAGGTGACCCTGCCATGGGACAGGGGGTGGGATGAGATGAGCTTGAAGGTCCTTCCAACCCAAACCATTCTGGGATTCTCTGATATTCTCATTTTCAGCCAATTTCTGCTTCCTTTGAGCAAAAAGTTGCTCATTCAAAATGATCTCCTAACCTCTGCATTACAGACATCTCTCAAAATAAAATCTAAATGATAAAGTTTTAAATTCTACACTCTAAATTATATCTGAATAGAACAATTAAAGTGGATCTGCTGATGAGTCACCCAGGTGTTAGAGAGGCCTCCAGGAGCAGCTTTCCCATTAATGGATGGAGTGGGATATTTTCTTTCCAAGCCTCTCTTCCACTCCTCCCAGCTTGTGGCTGAGAACTTTGGAGGAGAGCAGCTGAAAACTTTTTTGGATATATCAAGTGGGAGGCTCAAATCTAATGTATGGCTGAGTCTGGTGCAGATTTCTTCTCGCTGCCATGGCAACCAAACTAACTAAAAATAAGAAGCATTCCCATAAATGTCAAAACACTCCATGCTTCCGTGACGTATGGAGGATCTGACCTGGAATCTGCAGCCATTATGTAACAGTGTTTAACATTCCTCTAATTACAGGGGAAAATTGTCTCCAGGTTAGATGCTTTGCATAACTTTGGGAGCAAATCTGCCTCCCCTGTGCTCTTTGGGGTTTGTGCTGGGGATGAGCTGGAGGTGCCCAGAGCAGCTGCTCAGCACCTGCTGTGGCTACGTGTGAAGGGAGACTCGTGAAATCAGTGCCAGTGTCCATCTGCTCGAAATAACCACAAAATAAACCACTAAATCCACCAAAATCTGGGCTTCTGGAAAAGCTGCCCGTGCAGGTGGCAGCTCTGGGTGAGCTTGGAGGGCCAGCCTGCAGGGAGGACAGCCCAGGAGTGTTTGAGGGGCTGCCTCCCAGGTGTGGGACAGCCCTGAGTGGGGCCTCTGTCCAAGGGCTCCAGCACCTCTTCCTAAATCAGAGAGCTGAAATCAGGCAGGGATGGATGGGTGGAGTCCAACAGGATGAAGTTTAATAAGTCTAAGTGCTGAGTTCCACATTTTGGGCACAAAAATCCCCTACAAGGTTACAAGCTGGGGATGGACAGTGCTCAGGCCCAAAGGGACAGCCAGTTGAACATGAGCCAGCAGTGTGACCTGGTGGCCAAGAAGGCCAAGGGCTCCTGGCCTGGACCAGGAATGGTGTGGCCAGCAGGACAGGGAGGTCACTCTGCCCCTGTGCTTGGTGCTGGTGAGGCCAAACCCTGAGTGCTGTGTCCAGTTCTGTCCCCTCAGTTTGGGAAGGACTTTGGGACACTGAGCACATCCAGAGGGGACAACGAGGCTGGAGAGGGGCTGGGAACACAAACCCTGAGAGGAAGCCCTGAGGGAGCTGGGGGTGCTCAGCCTGGAGAAGAAGAGGAGCACAAACCCTGTGAGGAACGTTTGAAGGAGCTGGGGGTGCTCAGCCTGGAGAAGAGGAGGCTCAGAGGTGCCCTTATTGCTCTCCACACTTTCCTGAAGGGAGGCTGCAGACAGGTGGGGTTGGTCTCTGACAGAACCAGAGGACACAGTCTGCAGCTACAGCAGGGAAGGGACAGGCTGGATATTAGGAAGAAATTTTTCACTGAAAGAATAATAAAGTACTGGAATGCTCTTCTCAGGGAGGTGGTGGAATCACCATCTCTGGATGTGTTTAATAAAAGACTGGACATGGCACTGGGTGCTATGGTCTGGGTGAGGTGTGAGGGCACAGGCTGGACTGGATGGTCTCAGAGGTCTCTTCCAACCTCATCATTCTGTGATTCTGTGGTTCTGTGAATCCTGTGATTCTGTGAATCCTGTGATTCTGTGGATTCTGTGAGTCTGTGGATTCTGTGAGTCTGTGATTCTGTGATTCTGTGAATTCTGTGATTCTGTGATTCTGTGATTCTGTGAATTCTGTGATTTTGGGATTCTGTAATTCTGTGAATTCTGTAATTCTCTGATTCTGTGATTCCCTGATTCTGTGATTCTGTGAATTCTGTGATTCTGGGATTCTGTGATTCAGTGATTCTGTGACAGGGGCTTAGGAAGGCAGCCTGGGAGACCTGCCCAGGTGTGTGTGTCTTCATGGTGGCCTGGGATGAGATGGGTGGGATGATTCCCATGGGATGAGTTTTTCTCAAGTTGCTCCAAGTGGCCTTCAGGGGATGCCCAGGCTCCAGGACACTCCTCCTGCTGCAGAGCCTTCACCAGAGGCTGGGAATGTCCTGCTGAGGTCAGCAGAAGGTGCCACCATTCCTCATGGAATCCTGGAATGCTTTGGGTTGGAAGGGACCTCCAGGACCATCCAGTCCCAGCCCACTGCCCTCCCACCAGCCCAGGTTGCTCCAGCCTGGCCTGGGTTTCCTGCTGCTGGTGCCACTGGGATTTCTCTTCCAGGATCTCCAGCATGGGAAGAGGATTCTCAAGGGTGAAGAGAGGAGATGTCCTGGCCAGGTGCTGTGAGAGGTATCTCTGTCCCTGGGGTCACAGCCTCAGATCCAGATCTGTGGCCAGATGTGAGGTCCTGGCAGACAAAAGCTGACCTGAAGCCACAGTGGTGGCCAGACTGTGCCAGAGGCAATGGCAGGATCAACCCTTCCATATTCACAGAATTCACAGAATTCACAGAATTCACAGAATCCACAGAATTCACAGAATCACAGAATCCCTGGGTTGGAAGAGACCTTCAAGATCATGGAGTCCAACCCAGCCCCAACAGCTCAGCTCAGCCCTGGCACCCAGTGCCACATCCAGGCTCTGTTAAACACACCCAGGGATGGGGACTGCACCACCTCCCTGGGCAGAGCATTCCAGAACTTTATCACCCTTGCTGTAAAATCTTTTTCCTAATACCCAGCCTATATTTCCTTTGGCACAATTTGAAATTTGGACAACAGCTCCTAACCTGAAGGCTGTGGGAAGCCCAGCAGCAGGGACACCCTTCCCAAATCGTTCAGCTGCCCCTCAGGGATGGGGTGGTGGATGCCATGCTCCAGGCCTGGCTGGGATGGCTGTCCCTGAGGCAATCTCTGCTTCCCAAGGTGTCTCCCCCCGTTCCCAGCACGGATCCCTGGCGTGGGTGGTCCCAGCTGCCTGCAGTGACACGCTCTGATGAATCCAGGGGGTGGTGGTGGTGGAAGCTCTGAGGAGATGTGAGAGAAGCAAACCAGGCTTGTTCCCATTCCTCACTGCCCACTCCCTGTGCACACTCACCTCTGGCTGGCACAGCAGAGTTTTAAATCTCAATAAAAGGGCAAAACAGACAGAAACTGGCACATTGGAATATTCGGGGTTTTGTGATTTGATCTCATCCCAGGTGGCAGTGGAAACATCCTGGGGTGAATCCATTGCACAGATGGCCAAGGTTACTCTTCCCACACACCACTGCTACCTCCTGCTGTCCCAATGCCCAGGGTAATTCCAAAAAAAGTGGGAAACCCTTCTTTGGGGGTGTTCATGCCAAGCACAGGCACATTCCTTGCCAGTTCAGGGGGTCTAGCAGTGAAGCATCCAGCCTGGGCTGAGGGATGGAAGAGGTGCATCCCATCCGGCTCAGACATGGGGAAAGGAGATGTTGTGTCACAGCCATCTTTTCATAAAAATCCTTTCCTTAGGACTTTTTCCTCCTGAGAAGCTGAGAGGCCTCAGGAACAAAATGTAAACATTGATTATCTGCTGCTGTGGAATGCAACAGGTGCATCTGGGATTGGTCTCATGTGGTTGTTTCTAATTAATGGCCAATCACAGTCAGCTGGTTCAGACTCTCTGTCCAAGCCACAAGCCTTTGTTATCATTCCTTTCTATTCTATTCTTAGCCAGCCTTCTGAGATGAAATCTTTTCTTCTATTCTTTTAGTATAGTTTTAATGTAATATATATCATAAAATAATAAATCAAACCTTCTGAAACATGGAGTCAGATCCTTGTATGTTCCCTCAACCTGAG
Organism: Setophaga petechia; assembly: GCA_024362935.1. Classification (NCBI taxonomy): domain Eukaryota; kingdom Metazoa; phylum Chordata; class Aves; order Passeriformes; family Parulidae; genus Setophaga; species Setophaga petechia. The sequence continues at coordinate 1,470,050 of JANCRA010000091.1, read as the reverse complement.
ACCCCTGTGAACATGGGCTCCAACAACGTTGGAGCAGGTGAAGAGGAGGGGATGTGGGCAGGATGAAGGATCCATCCTCTGGGCCATTTTGTGTGATCCCCTCACTGCACCTGGAGTTTCCTCTCTGTGCCAGGGTGGATCCAGCAGGATTTTGGGACAGAAGAGCTCCTTGCCTGTATAACTCCATCCTTCCCTGGAGCACTGCTCCAGGCCTTGGGATCCTGCCAAGGGAATGACACCTGCCAGTCCCCTGATCCAGGGACCAAACCACTCCAAGAAAAACCTTTCCCTTTTTTTCCTGGCTGCCTTTGCTGAGCTGGAGCTGAGGCAGCTCTCCAGCCTCAGGGAGATGAGGGAAAAGCAAGGTCTGGACCATGTGGACACCAGGACATCAGTGCTCTGTGGGATTTGCTGGACAATTTTTGGAAGATTTTTATTCTTCCTCCCTGCTTTTGGCTTTGATTTTTTGGAAAGAAACTCCAAAGGCTCTTTCCAGCAAAGCAAAAAGGGCATAATTTGTGTGGAAAACTTCATCCACAACCAGTCTGTGTGAAAAGGCTGCTAAAATGCCAGGAAAATGAAAGGTCTGTGCACTTCTTTGCCCAGAGCAGCTGTGGCTGCCCCTGGATCCCTGGAAATGTCCAAGGCCAGGCTGGACAGAGCTTGGAGAAACCTGGGATGGTGGAAGGTGTCCCTGCCCATGGTAGAAGGTGGAATGGGATGGACTTTAAGGTCTCTTCCAACCCAAACCATTCCCTGTAATTCCATGATTTTGTGTCTTAGTGCAGAGCTGGGAGGGATGTGGGGAACAGGACTGGAAAATCAACCTACAGAAGAAAATGGAGGGAATTAAAATGAGTCAGCCCAGTCCTTTTAGACCTTGGAGAAGTCCAAGGAGGTAACAAATCTGCTTTGATGGGATCTTTGAGTCACTGGATGCCCAGAGCCAGGGTGAGACACGAGCAGTTGGGAAAGAAAAGGGAAACACTGCAGCATTTCTATCTGTGAAAAAGGGAATTTTTTGGAGTGTCTGGGCTGAGGCAGTGCCTCCACCTGATCCAGACATCCCATGAGGCTCTAAAGGGCTTTTTTCCTCCCTGAAGGAGAGTGACAAACTGGTAATGCTGCACCCTCCTTCCTCCTCCTCCTCCTCCTCCCACGACTGCTCTGCATCCATCCATCATCCATCCCTGTGCCACCACACCTCCCTCTTCCCTCAGGAGCTTCCACCAGGTCTGTGCTGGCACTGAGATCATCTTGGCTTTTTATTTTGCTGGAGATTTCCTTCTCCCTTACCTAAGATGTGTATTTTTTTCCCCTCCTTTCTTGTTTTTATTTTTTTCTTTAAATTTTTTAGTTCCTGCTGCCATGGCAACCTGGATGGATTCTGGTCACGGCTTTGGCCTCCCTGGCTGCAGATGGCCACAGGGACATCCATCAACAAGTGCCACAGCTCCCTGGGGAGCTGGGAATGCCCTGCAGGCAGGGATTGTGCTGGATCCTCCCTCTCCCCCCCAGGATGGGCTCCCTTCTCTCTCCTCCCTGTGGATCCTCCAGGTCTGGGTGCTGGGAAGATTTGAGGGGGTTGTTTTGGGCAGTGCCCACCTGGGCATGGCAGGAATTGGGTCTGTGTGCCACGATTCATAGAATCATAAAGTCATGGAGTGGTTTGGGTTGGAAGGGACCTTAAAACTCACCCAGTGCCACCCCTGCCATGCAGGGACACCTTCCACTGTCCCAGGGTGCTCCAAACCCTGTCCAACCAGGGATCCAGGGGCAGCCACAGCTGCTCTGGGCACCCTGTGCCAGGAATCCTCCCAGCCAGGAATTCCCAGTTCCCAATCTCCCATCCACCCCTGCCCTCTGGCAGCAGGAGCCATTCCCTGTGTCCTGTCACCTCAGGCTCTTGTCCCCAATCCCTCTCCAGGCACTTTGGTGGGAGGTGGGAGCTGCTCCAGGAGCATCACTGGTGGTCCCTGGTGAGATGTGACCTCAGCCAGAGGTGCTGCTGCACTTGGAAGGAGGAGGAAAGCTGGGACTCTGCAGACTGCTCCCCGCTGAGCTCACAGGTGACTTCCTCCCCCTTTCCCTCCTCCTCATCCCCAGCAGCTCCCTCCAGTCTCCCTGGTGGGCAATCCATGGCCATTCCCACCCTGCTCAGCCTGTTGGGTGCCAGTTCTGGGTGGCTTCAGCCATGGATGGAGAAGGTGCCACTGCTTGAATTTAGCAATTCTGCCAAGAGTCCTCACCCATGGATTTGTCCACCCTCCTCTGCAGCTTTTATTTCTTCCTCAAAAGTGGCTGACCTGGCCTGAACTTTTGCAAGAAGGCAGGCAGGACACCTGGCATGGGAAATGCCAGCTCTGGCTGCCTGGAGCTTGGGCTGCTGCCTTAAGCCACAGATAAAAATCTCTTTGTGGGAGAGATGCTTTGTCCCCTCCTTATTCTGCTTCCCAGTTCTTGTGACCAAATTTAATATTCCCTGTTGATGTAAGTGATTTTCAGTGGAAACGGACCTTCAGCTTGAAGTTTATTTGCATTTTAATAAACCTTCTTTGACAGAGAACACCCTTCTCTATTCATCCCCCACAAAGGAGGAGTGAATTGAAAATCATGCAGGAACTTAATGCAGCTGAAAGGAAATTGCAAACTCCGACTTGGCTGCACTGAGAAATCTGGAGATCAAATGATCCCATCTGCAGTGGGCACCAAAACGAGCAGCAGCTGCTGATGGGAGGCTGGAGAAGGGAAGGGATTTAGGGAAGGATGCTCTGGAATGGCAGCAGTGTCCATTTAAGATTGGAGGGGTGGTGGACTCTCAGAATCTCTGCTGCTCAGAGTCACTCTGAGGTGTGTACAAGTCTCTTTTCCCAGCCTGGCAGTCAAAGAAGGAGTCAGGACTCTGCTGTTCTCATTCTCAAGGTTGTTTATTGTTCCTTATCTCTGTCATTCTTTCTCTGACCTGCTGAGGTCTGTCCAGCAGGTCGGGTTGAGGCACACTGCCCACCCTTGGGGTGGTGTTATCTTTTTATACTAAAAACTCTGTGTACATTATTTACCATCACTTCCCAATACCTATCACCAGTGTTAGACAGTGAGCTTCCACCTTAAACCAATCCAAAAATGCCAACATCACCCACAAGATGGAGGCCAAGAAGAAGGAGAAGGAGAAAGGCTGGACAAGCCAAGACTCCTCCATCTTGCCTCCTGCACCCCCATTCTAAAAACCCCAAAAATCTAATTTTCACCCTGTGATAAACTAATCATTATTCTACTTAAACTCTCTTGATTTGTAATTCTTCATATAAAGGTTGGTAATTGTTTTTTCCAAGGGCTAAATCAGAGGCCCAGGGGTCCTGGGCTCTGTGCCAAGGTCTCTGAGCCCCCCAGGCAGGGTCTTGAGCCCTCCAGGACACTCAGAGGAATTTCCTGGGTTCTGACAGTGGACCCTGGGCTGGGAGTGTCTCCAGCAGTGAACACAAAGGGAATGAGGGAACTGTCACTCTGATTTTTTAAGATTTTCTAAGCCTTCTGATGTTGACATTCTTGTAACAAACTTTCTCACACTCTTTCTGTAAATAACTCATTGCTTTGCATTCTTTTATGGAGGAGGAGAAATTTGATGGACTGTTGGTTTGTCCAGTGTCATTGGAGAGGTGGCCCTGTCACCCTCCAATTCACTGTCACTTCTGGAAATTTATAAATATTGGAGTCAGAAAATAAACTCTTCTTCTTCACCTTGAGAACAGCAGTGTGTGCTCGTGTTTTGTGTCCTACAGTGACATCAACCCTTCCCCAAGTCAGTGACCTCTGGTGGCTCAGGGATTGGATCTGCTAAAAACAAGAGCAGGCCCCTGGTACTAAAGTCATTTCAGCATTTATTATAAAAAATAAAGGCCTAAAACAAGGGGGCCTGGACTGAGCAGGAGTTTGAGTTTGCAAGCAACCCCAACAAGGGAAGAGACAAGAATCTTAACTCCATGTTTCAGAAGGCTGATTTAGTATTTTATGATATATATTATATTAAAACTAAAGGATATATTAAAACTATACTAAAAGAATCGGAGAAAGGATTTCATCAGAAGGCTAGAAAGGAATAGAAAAGAATGATAATTAAATTTTGTGACTGCTCACAGCCTTGACACAGGTGGCTGTCATTGGCCATCAAGTAAAAACAATTTCATGTGCTGGGTAAACAATTCTCCAAATCAAATTCCAAAGCACCAAGACATGGAGAAGCTGAAGTTTCTCAGCTTATCAGGAGAAAAGATCCTAATGAAAGGATTTTCCATAAAATATGTGACTGAGGAGTGTTCCCATCAGGGATGGAGCAGTGCTGGCGCTGGGGCTGCTCAGCAGTGATGGCCCTGATGGATCCTGTGAAAAAACGCCAATCACTCGTTTTTAAAATTGTAAAAGTTTAATAGAAATAAAATGGTTATAAAAATAGTAATATAATTAGAGTAATTATAAATTGGACAATTTGGATTAGGACAATATGAGACAATAGAAACAAAGAGTTATGGACAGTCCAGGTACCTTTTCTGGGCAAAATAAGCCTGAAAAAGGCCCCACATTAACAGAGGATTAACCCTTAAAAAAAATAACCTGTTGTATATTCATACACCTCATGATGATGCAGAAATTCCATTCAAACACAGGATTCTGTCTGGGCAATGTCAACTTCTTCCTCTGAGTCCTGAACAGGTCTTCAGGCCTGAGCAAGGCAGGAAGAAGTTCATTTCTCCTGATAATGGAGCAATAAATTCTCTTTCTCTGAAAGATTCAGGTGTCCTGTGGCTGCTGTCTCAATGTAAATCCTTTCTTTAGAAAAAAATATCTTACATAGCACAGTTTCTATTTCAACATTATGTTATAATCTAAACTATATTTAACACACTACTTAAGAGAATTAACACAGCATCACTTTCTAACACAACACATACAATTTTCATTTTAGTATTTGCGAAAAGCCAATCATAAAATACACATTTTTCACAAAAGTGAGGAGCTATTTCTCACAGGAGCATGCCCTGTCCGAGAGGGCTGTGCAGGCAGGAGATCAAATTCCCAGCTCCCTCTCTCTCCCAACCCTTGGAGGATGCTGCAGCTCCATCTGTGCCCGGGGGTGGGAGGAGAAGGAGGTGGGCACAGGGATTAGCAGAGAATAGGATCCCAACGCCTGAGATCTTCCCCATTGTCTTCTCTGTCACTGAGCTCGGGAATATTTAGCACCACCCGAGCGGAGCAGAGCCGGCTCTGCCTTGAGCACTTGGAAACAGGAGCCAGCAGCTCCCTATTTATATCAGCTCAGCAGCTGCTTCCTGAGCCCTCCATGGGCTGGGGGGCTCTGGGGATGTGCATTCCACAGCTGGACCGAGAGGAGTTCAATATCAGAGAGTCCTGGAATGGTTGGGATTGGAAAAGGACCTTAAAGTCCATCCCATCCCACCCCGTGCCATGGCAGGGACACCTCCCACTGTCCCAGGGTGCCCCAATGTCCAGCCTGGCCTTGGGCACTGCCAGGGATCCAGGGGCAGCCACAGCTGCTCTGGCAATCCCAGCCCAGCCAGGAATTCCCAATTCCCAATCTCCCATCCATCCCTGCCCTCTGGCACTGGCAGCCATTCCCTGGCTCCTGTCCCTCCATCCCTTGTCCCCAGTCCCTCTCCAGCTGTCCTGGAGCCCCTTCAGGCCCTGCCAGGGGCTCTGAGCTCTCCCTGGAGCCTTCTCCTCTCCAGGTGAGCACCCCCAGCTCTCCCAGCCTGGCTCCAGAGCAGAGGAAATCCAGCTCTCAGAGCATTTTTGTGTAAATGTCCAAGTGATAACAACAGAGAAGGTCTGTGCTGGTTTGGGGACATCCTGCCTGGTCCCACAGAGCTGGAGGCAGTGCCAGGCTGGCTGTGCCACCTCACTGGCACCCAGAGCAGCTGTGGCTGCCCCTGGATCCCTGGCAGTGCCCAAGGCCAGGCTGGGCAGGGCTTGGAGCACCCTGGGACAGTGGGAGGTGTCTCTGCCATGGCAGGGGTGGCACTGGGTGGGATTTAAGGTCCCTTCCAGCCCAAACCATTCCATGGTTCCATGGCTCTGTGCCCTGCAGAGGAGGTGCCTGTCAGGCATGTCCCCATGTTTGGTCTCCCTCTCTCCCCTCCCCAATCCCCCCCTGGGGCATGAAGCACCCCAAACACTGAAGTGTGAGGAAGATCAAGGGAGAAAAATGAGTATTATTATTACGGCTGGGAGGAAAATACCAGTGGAGAGAGGAGGGGAAGGAATGAATCATTTTTGACAGATGTCCCCACGCTGCAAATGCTGCCTGGCTGTGGAAAAAATTCCTACAAGCTGAGGGGAGCCTCACTGTTTATCTAAACAGAGCAAAAATGGAAAAGCTTTCATAGAATCCCAAAATGGTTTGGAAGGGACCTCAAAACCCACACAGTCCAACCCCCTGCCATGGGCAGGAACACTTTCCACTATCCCAGGTGGTTCCAAGCCCCATCCAACCTGGTCTTGGACACTTTCAGGGATGTGGACATTTGTTACATCCCATTCTTCATGCAGAGGATTAATGGTTTTGAAAAAGCTTCATAAGTTATTCTCTTTAATCTGTATTTTGAAAATATTTTCCAAGGTCTGGCAAGGCTCTGTGTGGCACCAAGCTCTGCCTTAAATGGCTTCAATCACCTTTACATTGGCCTTCAAAACAGGCCATTAATTCAATTTTTAAGGATATTTCTTCAGCCCTGAATAGCCCTGGTGAGGAACTTCTCTGCTGGTGCTCATTACAGCTGTGCTTCTTCCTTTGTGCAGCAAGAAAGGGCTGAATGCAATTCCTTAATTCCCAATTAATGGTTGTCATTATCTACCTCTTGTATATATAAATAACCAGCTGGAGAATGAGACAACCTTACAAGGTGCCCTGACTCACAGGAAATAATAAATGGTAAAGAAAAACCTTTATCCAAGTAAGGAATAAACAAGACATTTGCCTTTTTAAAAGAGGATGACTCTGGAAGAAAGCTCTTCCACACAACAATTCCCAGGCATCACTGACTCATTGTATTTATAGGAGAAATTACTTTTCATGGCAAAATTTCAAGAAACCACAGGAAGCTTTAATCTCCAGGCAGAGGAATAAGTCAGAGGCCCCACTGGTGATGGTTTTAATTCTTAAAAACCACTTTTTGAACTTCCAGGGGCTGCTCAACCTGATCCTGCCTCGGAGGCAGCTCAGCTGATTCCTTCCCAACAAAACTTTTAAATGTGGTGACAGGGAAAGGGAAGGGGCCCAGCAGGAGGTGCCACCTCCAGGGATGCTCTGGAAGGGCAGGAGGGGAAGCCAAAGTCAGGCTGAAGTCACAGATGGCTCTGCCAGCATTCCCAGGGATTTTATAAGTGCAGGGAAACTCTCAGGGAGCAGCGGCTCCTTCTCCATCCATGTGGAGGCTGATTCCTGCCAAGCTCCCCTCCAAAACCACCTCTGCAGGGGCAAACAGCTCAAATTCCAGAGGTCACAACACCAGGAAGGTGTTTCCTTCCTCTGACCCAGAGCAGTGAGGCCACAAAACTCTCCTGGATCTCCCCAGGCTCCTCCTGAGCTGCCACATCCCCTCCCAGGACACGGAGCTGATGCCTTGGGAAGGCTGAGCTAGGACAGAGGCTGGATGGAGCTAAAGAATAAAGGATTTATTCAAAGCATCTCCTCCATGGATCCACCTTGGGCAGCACCAGAGCCCAGCCAGGGCTGCACCCAAGATGAACCCAAATGGCCCCAAAATGCACGAGCGGGCACGGGGTCTGTCCCTGGGATCAGCTCTGCTCCATTTGCATCTTGCAGTTCATTGTCCCATCCCAGCTTTAGCCCAGGCAGTCCCTCACTGGCACAGGTGACACCCGGGCTCAGCTCCTCCCACCCCAGCACAGGTGCAATGAGGGATGCAGGTGATTCCTGTTAAGAGCCAAAAATCCCACTCTGGGACTTAATTCCAGCTGGTTTGGACATCTGGGGAGAAGCAGGAGTGTGAAACACTGCAAGGGCCCCTCAGTTTGTGCCCAGGAGACACCAGAGCCAGGACAGGGCTGGGAGGGATCTCACTGATGTTTTGAGATGGCTGCCCCAGAGCAGAGGCTGGATGGGGATAAAGAATAAAGCAGGGATTTATTCAAAGCATCTCCTCCATGGATCCACCTTGGGCAGCACCAGAGCCCAGCCAGGGCTGCACCCAAGATGAACCAAAATGGCCCCAAAATGCACGAGCGGGCACGGGGTCTGTCCCTGGGATCAGCTCTGCTCCATTTGCATCTTGCAGTTCATTGTCTGTCACTGTCATGTTTTATGAAAAATCCCTTTGCCAGGATTTTTCTCCCTGATAAGCCTCAGAAAAGAAATGCAAACAATAATTATTTGATTGCTTGGAATGTGGTTTAGAGGTTGCTTACCAACAGGGGCATCTTTGGTTGGTTCAGTCTGAATTGTTTTTTATTAATGACCAATCACCATCAGCTGTGTCAGGACTCTGGTCAGTCATAGGGTTTTTATTATCATTCTTGTCTGGCCTTCTGATATCTCCTTTCTCTTTCTTTAGTTAGTTTTAGTATATCATTATGATATGATATATGATATGATATAATATAATATAATATAATATAATATAATATAATATAATATAATATAATATAATATAATATAATATAATATAATATAATATAATATAATATAATACAATATAATACAATATAATATAATACATCAGCCTTCTGAGACCTTGGAGTCAATTCTCATCTCTCACCTGATCCTGGGGACCCCCACAACAATTAATAACCACAATTGTCCCATTCCAGCTTTAGCCCATGCAGTCCCATCCTTCTTGTTTTTTTCTCTCCAGCCCATGTTGTTGGTGCTCTGAGATTTGGATCATTTATTATGAATATTACCAATATATTGGTATATATTCATAACAAATATTACCAATATTACTGGAATATTACCATTATAGCCGGATGGGACCTGCCTGAGCTTGTCTGGCCCTTGCTGCTTGACCAAAAAGTGGTGTTTTCACCCCAGAGACACCTTTGGCTGGCAGGATGCTGCAGCTGGGTGCTTGGAGAGAAGTCCAGGCATGCAGGATCTCTGGTGGTCTTCAGGATTTCCTCTGTGGAGAGGCTTTAAGGTGATGGTGAAGGAAAGGAGTTGGTTCTGATGGAGGGTTTGGATCCAGAGCTTTTTCCTGGCCCACAGGCCTCTGAATCCAGCAACAGCTCCAACAGAACTCCCTGTCCTGTGGCTGCTGCTCCTTTGAACCCCAGGGAGAGGGGCAGGGAAGGGGTAGGGAGCCACCAACCAGGTACAAGGGACAAAGGACACCTGGATGGCCCAATGTCCCCAGGGGTAGAGGGCATCTTTTGAATCTGCCAATCACTCGAGGCCCTTCTGGAATTCCAGGACTGACAGACAGAGCTGGGAGGGGAAAGGAGAGGGGACTGACACACCTGGCAGGGAATTATCAGGAGAGGAACCCGAGGTTGTGGGGTAAACCCTGAAACCACAACGCAACAATTTGTCCTTGGTGCCCAGCTGGAGCAGGAACTGTTTTGTCTCCCTGCCCTGTGCACAGAGCTCACCATCCCATAATAAGGAGCTCAGACTCACAAAGTGAAGCAGCACAGCACCTGAAAAGCAGGAAAGCTGAACCTGAGGAGCCAGAGCAGCAGGGGCTGGGCCGGCAGCGTGCCGGGGATGTTGCGTAAGGAGCCGCATTCCCGAGGATGCTCTTCCCAACTGCAACAGATAAAAATATCCAGGGAGGACGTGGTGCTGTGACTAAAGCACGGCAAAAATAGGAGACAGTGCGCAAATCCCGTTTTAGCTGCTCCATCCGAGCCTCCTGCCTCTCCTCCAGCCTGGCACAGCCACGGGGGGCTGTGTCTCACACCCCTGGCACGGGGGATGTGGTCCCTTGGGTGTCACCTGTGCCCAGGTGGGGGCTGCTCCTGCTGGGATGCTGCTCTGTGCTCAGCGGGGTGGTGGGAGGAGTGAGGTTGAGATGTGGCTTTGCTCGAGTTCAGGATTTGGTTGTGAAAGGTTTTTACTTGGGGAGAGCTGGAGGGGCCATTTCTGCACGTGTTGGTCACACTCCCCTGGCTCTGGTGAAAACTTCCCTTGGGAAATGCTCTAATAAAATCCCTTTTTTTCAAAAATGCCTTTCTGTTTGCAATCCCATCCTCCAGGTCTGCTGCTGCCTGATCTGGCCATGAGATAAATTCTGCCAACCCTGCCTGTGGAATCATGGAATGGTTTGGGTTGGAAGAAACCTCAAAACTCATCCAGTGCCACTCCTGCCATGGCAGGGACACCTCCCACTGTCCCAGGGTGCTCCAAGCCCTGTCCAGCCTGGCCTTGGACACTCCCAGGGATCCAGGGGCAGCCACAGCTGCTCTGGGCACCCTGTGCCAGGGCCTGCCCACTCTCACAGCCAGGAATTCCTTCCCAATATCCCATCCATCCCTGCCCTCTGGCAGTTTGAATCCATTTACACCCCAAAATCCTCCCATTTACATCCCAAATCCTCCCATTGGATGTGGCAGCACATCCACAGAGAATAGAACCACAGAATCATCCCACACCCCAGACTTCCACAAACCCTCAGCACACACTTGGGGCAGGTTGTTTTATGGCACCAGTGATTAGGAAGATGCTGCCTTGAAGAAAAGAAGGGTTTGGGCTGTCAGAGCAGGAATTCAGGGCTCTCTCCAGCCCTGTGGTGCTCTGGAGCTCCCCAGGGCTTACCCCAACACCAGCTGCTTGGCTCATCACCCCCAAACCAAAACTCCCCAACAAATAAAACTGAAAAAAATCACCAAGTCTCCAATTTTGTGCTCTGTATGTGAGGAAAGAGCTGCAGCATCCCTCCCTGGAGCAGCCAGGACTCCTGTGCTCTGCCAGGGCAGCTGCCCCTGCTGAAGGCTGGTGCCACCTCCTCACCCTCCTCATCCACAGTGGGGATTTTCCAGCAATATTCCCAGTGCCTGAGGCTTTCCCAGTTTCTCAGGAGCATGGAATGCTGCCAGGGGCTCTGAGCTCTCCCTGGAGCCTTCTCCTCTCCAGATGAGCACCCCCAGCTCTCCCAGCCTGGCTCCAGAGCAGAGCAGCTCTGGCCCTCTGACCATTTTTGTGGCCTCTCCTGGAGCCCATGAGATGGGATGAAGAACCCAAACTCCCAAAAACCTTCCCACCACCCCCCCACGTGCTGTGTCACTGCTCTGCCAGCATTCCCTGCAGCCCCCAGCACTGTGTGAAGGCACCCTGGGACCATTTCCATCCTAATCACACAGAGCAGAGCAGGGCAGGGGGCAGGAGGGACCTGGGCTGCCCTGCCACTGGTGCTGGGCTCCTGTTCACCCCCCGGATTTGGGGGCTGCTGGGTGTCCCAGGGAACTCCCCATGATTTCTGCTTTTGGGAGGAGATTTTTGCATTTGGGGGAGAGGCAGCTGCCTGGGAAGGGGGAGTTCTGCTCCATCCTGAGCACAGGGATGTGCTCCTGGTGCCTGTCCCTCATTTGGGATGAGCACAAACCTGGTCCCAAGCCAGCCCTGAGCACCTGTGTGATGGTGTTCACAGGGGTCTGAGGATGAGGGAAGAGATGAGGATCTGACTCCATGTTTCAGAAGGCTTGATTTATTATTTTATGATATATATTACATTAAAACTATACTAAAAAGAATAGAAGAAAAAGTTCTCATCAGAAGGCTGGCTAAGAATAGAAAAGAATGAATCAACAAAGGTTTGTGGCTCAGACAGAGAGAGAGCCAGCTCTGCCGTGATTGGCCATTAATTAAAAACATCCACATGAGACCAATCCCAGATGCACCTGTTGCATTCCACAGCAGCAGATAATCAATGTTTACATTTTGTTCCTGAGGCCTCTCAGCTTCTCAGGAGGAAAAATCCTAAGGAAAGGATTTTTAATGAAAAGATGTCTGTGACACAGCTGGAGCTGCATTGCTCTCTTTTTGAGCAGGTGACTCCTCAGGGCACTCAGCCACCAGCACATGTGGGCTCCCCATGGCCACAAACCCTCCTGCACAGAGGGGTTTGGGGCACAGCTGCTCCCAAGGCTGCAGCAGGGCCCTGAGGAGCCCCAGAGCTGCTGGAAATGCAGTTCTGGCAGAGCCCCAGTGGCACTCACATGATGGCTTGGATGCTTCAGCTCCAAAGCAGGGAACTCCAGAGAGCTGATTGTGGGGAACAAGAGCAGGGCTGGAGAGGAACCTGCAGGAGGATGGGGAAGAACTGGGCAGTGACTGTGATTGTCACAGACATCTTTTATGGAAAATCCTTTCCTTAGGATTTTTCCTCCTGAGAAGCTGAGAGGCCTCAGGAGCAAAATGTAAACATTGATTATCTGCTGCTGTGGAATGCAACAGGTGCATCTGGGATTGGTCTCATGTGGATGTTTTTAATTAATGGCCAATCACAGTCAGCTGGCTTGGATTCTCTGTCTGAACCACAAACCTTTGTTATCATTCATTTCTATTCTATTCTTAGCCAGCCTTCTGATGAAACTTTTCTTCTATTGTTTTAGTATAGTTTTAATGTAATATATATCATAAAATAATAAATCAGCCTTCTGAAACATGGAGTCAGATCCTGGTCTCTTCCCTCATCCTGGGACCCCTGGGTCACACATGATCACTTTTATTTTTAAAGAGTTTCCTTGAGGAGAATAAGCTGAGAGGTGACAGCACAGCCCCTGCCAGGCCATGGAACCACAGAACACCCTGAGATATTCTGAGGGAAAATCCTGAGGGACCCACAGGGATCATTGATCAGCTCCTGGCCCTGCACCCCAAACCCCACCCTGGGCATCCCTGGCAGTGCTGTCCAAACACTCCTGGAGCTCTGGCAGCCTTGGGAATGTGCCCATTCCCTGGGGAGCCTGGGTAGTGCCAGCACCCTCTGGAACAGTGGAACCTTTCCTGAAATCCAACCCAAACCTGCCCTGGCCCAGCCATTCCCTCAGGAATCAGGAAAGGGTCTGTGCTCTGGGGATGACCCACCTTGCCAGGCAGCTCAGCTCTACAGAAAAAGGAATTATTAATCCTTTTGTAGCCCTCAGGAAATGTGTGTGCCCCCATCCTTCTGCTGACAACAACAAATCCTGCTCACATTGTTAATGGCTTATTAAAATTCACTGGGAGCTGCCACTGCAGGCGGCTGGAATAGAGGCTGTTCAGGATGCTAAGCCAAATAATTTAAGTTATTCATGTCTGTGATAATGTAAACAAACTGTCAGACATCCAGATGCAGGGAGAAATATCCCTGGACAGTAACAGAGACAGGGCTCAGCACACATTCATGTACTAATCTGATTGTGTGAATAAATTAAGTGAAAGTGTGACAAATATATTCCCTGGGCCCGTGTTCTGTGGATTAAGATGTGATCATTTGGTGTTTTGGGTCACTGGGCAAACAGAGACGTGGCTCAGTGATCAATGGACCCCCAGCTGGGGGGACACAGCCCCTTCTTTACAAATCCATGGGCCAAAGTGTGGGGTGACATCCTGGTGTCTGCTGTGGGGGGCCAGGAGAAGGGTTAGGGAAAGGGAATATGGAAATAGAATATGGAAAATAAGGAGCTGTGTAGATTTGTCCCTCAGATGCTGCAAGGGCTGGAGCCAGGCTGGGAGAGCTGGGGGTGCTCACCTGGAGAGGAGAAGGCTCCAGGGAGAGCTGAGGGTACCTGAAGGGGCTCCAGGAGAGCTGGAGAGGGACTGGGGACAAGGGATGGAGGGACAGGAGCCAGGGAATGGCTGCCAGTGCCAGAGGGCAGGGATGGGTGGGACATTGGGAATTGGGAATTGCCAGAGCAGCTGTGGCTGCCCCTGGATCCCTGGCAGTGCCCAAGACCAGGCTGGACACTGGGACACCCTGGGACAGTGGGAGATGCCCCTGCCATGGCAGGGCTGGGATGGGATGGGATTTAGGTCCCCTCCAACCCAAACCTGTGATCCTGTGTAGGATTGTTCCCCATGGCAAACACACATCCCAGGTTTCAGGGCAGCAGTTTGGATGTGTGACCACAGCTGGTGGCTCCACACAGACTTTCCCTCCAAGATCCAGGTGAGGCTGCAAGGATCTGCCTGCCAGAGCCTTCATCCCACCCCTGGGCAGGCTGCTGCAGGGATTCATCCCCTTCCCTTGAAAATGTGCATCTCATTTCTGTGGGAAATGGGTTTGTAAAGGATTCTCAAAGCCTGACAGAAAGCTCACACAGCCTTGTACACCTGTGTGCAAACTCTGAGATGAGGCTCTGATAAGCCCTAGGAAGGCCATGGAGTTGAGATGACATTGCTGAAACAGAGAATGAACTAGAAACAAGTTTCAACGAGTTTCAATAGACCAAAATACCAGATATTTTGCAAATAGACCAGATATTTTAGAAAATTAGAACTGTGAAAGATGCATTGTAGTAGGATCAAGTGGGGAGAAAAAATACAGGTGATTGTTGTTAGAAATATTAGCAGCATTTTGTGGCAAAAGATAATAGGCTAAAAAATATTTATAAGGTATTGTGACCAGGAAATGGGTTGGCTACTCATGGAATGGCACTGAGTTTTGCATCTCTTGAGTCTCACTATTCATCAAACTGATAATGGAATAAAATCTTTTAAAACGCCTCTAAGTTGCTCCATCTCTGTAAGAGCTGAGAAAACCAACAGTTTCCAGCTGGAATTTTTCTCTGGCTGGAGCTCCTTGCCGTTGGGGATCATTAAGCAGTGTTTTCATTAGATCAGAAAGGGCTCCAGCACTCACCTCTCCCCCCTGGGAATGGCACAGCAGGGCTGCATTGCCTCTGCATTGTTGGATAATGTGGATCTTAAACTTCCTCTTTTCCCCTGAATTTTCAGGCAGATCTCAAAGCCACAGTTGGATAAGATCAGGGAAAGGCCATGCTGGTGGTTCATGTCCTGATGTCTGCTTAAGATCACAGAATTCCAGAGTGGTTTGGGTTGGAAGGGACCTTAAATCCCATCCCATCCACCCCCTGCCATGGGCAGGGACACCTTCCACCACCCCAGGGTGCTCCAAGCCCTGTCCAGCCTGGCCTTGGGCACTGCCAGGAATGGAGCAGCCACAGCTGCTCTGTGCCAGGGCCTCCCCAGCCTCCCAGCCAGGAATTCCCAGCTCCCAATCTCCCATCTAACTATGTCCACTGGCAGTGGGAAGCCATTCCCTGTGTCCTGTCATTCCAAGCCATTCCCTGTGTCCTGTCATTCCAAGCCCTTGTCAAAAGTTCTTCTCCATCTTCCTTGCAGGCTCCCTCCAGGTACCTGAAGACCATGATTAGGTCACTCTTTAGCCATCTCTTTTCCAGGCTGAACAATCCCAGTTCTCCCAGCCTTCCCTCAGATCAGGGTGATGCTGTCACACATGCAGGACAATATCTTTGATTTATTCCCTGGATGTTCTCCCAGCACCTGCACGTTCCCTCACCTGGATGTGGTTTATCTGTTGGGACAGTCTCCAGAATTCTCCCTCCCTGTCTCCCTGATTTTTGGCTTTCCCAAAGGTCTTTGGACAGGATTTTCCCAGTTTACTCTACATTGTCCAGAGGCTTTGTGATTTATGTTGGAAATGCAAGATGTGTCTGGGGTTGTGTGTTCAATCTCCATCTGTCAGAGCTGGGGCAGTTCTCTGCTGTTGGGGCAGTTTTTTCTTTCTCTCTCCCTGCAGGAGATCTCTGCTGTCCATGGGCACTGAGTGTCCCTGCAGGGCTGATCCCATTCCCCCATCCCATGGGGAGATGCTGTGCCCAGGGCAGGAGCCAAGCATTCCTACCTGGATCCAAGCTGAGCCTGGCCCAGCACAGCAGCCTTTGCCCCCTGCATTGCCAGAGGAGCAGCTTTCTGCTGCCCTGCATGGCCAGAGGGAGCCCAGGCCCATCTGCAGCAGCCCTGGAGCTGCAGAGGAAAACTCCCCCCTTGTGCAGGATCCCTGCTCCAGCAGAACCACAGCTGGCACTGCAGGAGGGCTGAGCCCCCCTGGCATGGGGCTGGGGCACCACCCTGGCACACAGGGGGACAGGTCCAATTCTGATTCTGTCACTGTTGTTTTGTATTACTGCATTTTTATTTTTATATTTTCTTTTAATTTTTTTTCCTAGTAAAGAGCTGTTATTCCTACTCCCATATCTTTGCCTGAGAGCCCCGTAATTTCAAAATTATAATAATCTGGAGGGAGAGGTTTTACATTTTCCATTTCAGGGGAGGCTCCTGCCTTCCCTAGCACACACCTGGCTTTCCAAACCCACTCAGGAATACTCAGAGCACCACTGAGGTGCTGTCCCAACCATGACCTCCCATCACACAGGGGCTCCCCACGTCACACTGACCCCAGGCTCAGCATTCCAGCAGTGGCTGGGATCCCAGAATTCCTCAAAGGCTCTTCCTGGCATGGCTGCTTTGCCTCTTGGCAGCCTGAATCCAGCCCTGCTTCCCAATCCCACCTGGCTGCTGGTGGGGAGAATGGATGGGACATGGATGAGTCCATCCAGGGATCTGACTCCATGTTTCAGAAGGCTGATATATTATATTATATTATATTATATTATATTATATTATATTATATTATATTATATTATATTATATTATATTATATTATATTATATTATATTATATTATATTATATTATATTATATATAATATATAATATATAATATATTATATATATTATATTATATTATATTATATTATATTATATTATATTATATTATATTTTATATATTATAATATATAATATCTATTATATATATTATATAATTATATATATTATATTTATATTATAGTTTTATATATTATATATATTATATATATAATATATTATATATATTATATTTATATATCATATTATAGTATATTGTATTATAGTATATTATATTATAGTATATTATGTTATTATATTATAGTATATTATAGTATATTACATTATATTACATTATAGTATATTATAGTACAATATATTATAGTATATTATATATTAATATATTATAGTGTATTATATTAATTAAAACATTCTATTAAAAGTATATGATATATTAAAACTATACTAAAAAATAGAAGAAAAGATTTCATCAGAAGGCTTGAAAGGAATGATAATAAAATCTTGTGACTCTCAGAGAGTCTGGTGTGTGGAGAGGTGGAGGGGATGGAGATGGACACTGGGATCTGTCACAGCACTGGGTTGGACATGGAAGAAATTGTCAGCGTGCTCTGGTGCCACCAGGTTTGGAAGCTGCTGCCAGCCTGCCATGTCCAGGGTTTCTGCTCTTCCCACTGACCTCTGGCCATGGGGACACGAGGGAGGACGGCAGAGTGACCCCAGAGCTGGGATGGGAACCAGCACTGAGCTCCCTGGGAACTGGGATCAGCTCTGGTTTGGAAAAATGGTCTGAGATCACCAAGTCCAGCTGTTATTCCAGCACTGCCAAGGCCACCACTAAACCACGTCCCCAAATGCCACATCCACACAGCTTTGGGGGCTCCACCACCACTTTGGGCTGGACAAATTTTCATGACAAAATTTCCCCTAATGTCCAACTTAAACCTCCCCTGGTGCAACTTGTGACTGTTTCCTCTTGTGCTGTGTGTCGCAGACACCTTTTGTGAAAAATCCTTTCTTAGGATTTTTCCTGCTGGAGCTGAGAAGTTTCAGCAACAAAATGTAAACAATTATTATCTGCTGCAGTGGAATGCAACAGGTCCACCTGTGATTAGCCCCTCTTGGATGTTTATAGTTAATGGCCAATCAAAGACTGAGCTGTCTTGGACAGAGACTGAGAGAGCTCCTTTGTTATCATATCTTTCTATTCTATTCTTAGCTTAGCCAGCTTCTGAAGAAGCCTTTTCTATTTCTGTTTTAGTATATTCATAATGTTACACATATATTTTTTTAATATAAAATATAAAATAATTATTATATAATTATATATATAAAAATATATATAATATAAAACTATATATATAATATATAATAATTATTATAATTATTATATTTGATTTATTATAAAATAATAAATCAAACCTTCTGATCATGGAGTCAACATTCTCATCTCTTTCCTCACCTGCAAACCCCTGTGACCACGGTCACAGCTGTGTATTTCACCAGTCCCAAATCCAACCAGGCACCTCCATTCCCAATGGAATTTTTTCTTTGTGAGGCCCCTTGGCACTGCTGGAAGGATTTCAGTCACAACCAACCAGAAAGGCAACCTCGGGATTGCAGCTGCATTTTCCTTTTCACTTGGACTTTGGATTTTGTTCTGTGGGTTTTTTTTAAGCCTGACATTTTCCTGTGTGACTCAAGAACCTGGAAAACAAAAGGGGGAGGAGATGGCACAGGCAGACATGTGCTGCTGATCAAACCATGATGACAAAGCCCTGCTGGAACTGTGGTTGTTCCAAGAGTGTCCTGAAATTGCCTTCACCTCTTTTCCACCAGGCAGGAGTAGATTTTTGGCACCAGCTCAGCTGAGATCTCCTGTTGGGATCTTTGGCTTGCCAGAGTGATCCCAAGAAAAGTTAGAAAATCTCTTTTCCCAGCCCAGTGCTTGAAGAAGGAGTCAGAGCTCTTCAGTTCTTGATCTCAAAGTTGTTTATTGTATCTTACCTATAAAAATTTTTCTCCTGCCCTGCTGAGGTCCATCCAGCAGGACAGTTCCAGGCACTCTGCCTGCCCCTGGGGTGGTGTTATGTCTTTATACTAAAAACTACGTGTACAATATTTACAATTACTTCCCAATACCTATCACCTATGTTAGACAGTGAGCTTCTACTCTAAACCAATCTGTGAGTGCCTGTGGATAGTTTTTTACTGAGACACAGTCCATGGGAAAAGCAACGTGAGAAAGTATCTGAGAAAGGAATAGCTGACTAATTCAAGGCCATGGTTTCTTTGAGCAAGAAGTTGTTTGGTAAATTATGTGATAACAAGAGGTAAAAAAGAAGCCACAAACATCTTGAGAAAAGGT
Organism: Setophaga petechia; assembly: GCA_024362935.1. Classification (NCBI taxonomy): domain Eukaryota; kingdom Metazoa; phylum Chordata; class Aves; order Passeriformes; family Parulidae; genus Setophaga; species Setophaga petechia. Next base: position 1,451,024 of record JANCRA010000091.1, on the reverse strand, counting down.
GAGACAGACTTTTTTAGCTGACCAATAGAGAGCTTTAGTTTTGCAATATGCATGAGCCTTATTACTGTGATTATAAAAGTAATTCTGTTAATCAATAAAGCTGAGATTTGTCTGCATTAGAAGATGAGCAAGTCTCCCGTCTACCTCGTCAAGTGCCAACATCACAGCAGAAGATGGAGGCCAAGAAGAAGAAGAAGGAGAAAGGCTGGACACACCCAGTTCCCTCCATCTTGCCTCCTGAACCCCCATACCAGAAACCCCAAAATCTACTTTTCCACCCTGTGATAACTTCATTATTATTCTGCCTAAACTGTTGTGGCTTGCTGGTCTTCATCTAAGGTTGGTAATTTGCTCCACAGGCCATAATCAAACCCACAGGTGTTCTGGGCTCTGTGCCAGGGTCTGTGAGCCCCCTGACAGGGGTCTGGGTTGTCCTGGACAGCCAGAGGGATGTGCTGTGTTCCCACAATCTCCAAAATCAGGAAGCTCAGAGGAGCCTGGGTCTGATCCCAGCTCTGCTGCTGGCACAGGCCTTTGGTACCCATCCTCCCCCTGCTCCTTCTCCCACCTGGCATTCCTGTGGAAGGAGTTCTGTGCATTCCCAGCAGGGACACGGCCAGCCCTGCCCTGAGCAGCTCTGCCCCACAGACTGGGAATTGCCTGGGGAGTGTCACCCAGCCAGGACAGGGAGGGCACCCTGTGCCTGGCAGTGCCACCACAGCTGGGACACGCTCCTGGAAGTCCCCTGCCCACTTCAGAGCCTCTCCCCTGCCCCCTTTTTGGAGCAGAAGCAGAACATTTGGAGCCAGTGTCCTCCTGAACCTCACACACACCAACTCTTCCTCTCCTGACCTGACTTTCCACCACAGGGATCCAGGAGCCAGAGCTGCCACTCACTGCCACTTGTCTCATCTCCAAAAGCACGAGGGCAATCAGCATAATGACTTCGTTTGCAGTGGAAATCCAATTACTGAGGGAAGCGTTTCATTAGGGTGGATTTTCTCTGCAGGGAGCCTGTATGTGGATCGGGATCAGGATTGTGAAAAATGTGTATTTTATGATTGGCTTTTTGCAAATATTAAAATGAATGTTAGATGTGTTGTGTTAGAAAGTGATGCTGTGTTAATTCTCTTAAGTAGTGTGTTAAATATAGTTTTAGGTTATAACAAAATGTTAAAATAGAAACGATGCTATGTAGGATACTTTTTCTAAAGAAAGGACTTGCAGTGAGATAGCAGCCACAGGACACCTGAATCTTTCAGAGAAAGAGAATTTATTGCTCCATTATCAGGAGAAATGAACTTCTTCCTGCCTGCTCAGGATTGGAGACACCCTCAGGATTCAGAGGAAGAAGCTGACACTGCCCAGACAGAATCCTGTGTTTGAATGGAATTTATGCATCATGGATGAGGTGTATGAATATGCAACAGGCTGTTGCTTTTAAGGGTTAATCCTCTGTTAATGTGGGTCCTTTTTATGGGCTTATTTTGCCCAGAAAAGGTACCCGGACTGTCTGTAACTCTTTGTCTCTATTGTCTCATATTGTCCTAATCCAAATTGTCCAAATTATTATTACTCTAATTGTATTACTATTTTTATAACCATTTTATTACTATTAAACTTCTAAAATTTTAAAAACAAACGACTGGCATTTTTCACAGGATCAGGATCAGGATCAGGATCAGGATTGGGATTGGGATCAGGATTGTGGCACTGGGGCCAGCACAGGGCCCCAGCCTGGCAATGTGAGGGTGACAAGGTGACAAAGCAGGATGGCACTCCTCTGCTGAGACCCAGGACATCCCTCTGGCTGCCCTGGGTGATTTGAGACCCTGGGAAGGGATCCACAATCAGCCCACAATCAGTTGTCTGGAATTCCCTGGAGACCTTGGCACGGAGTCAAAACCACCTGTGCCTTTGATTTCAGCCCATGGAAACAATTCCTGACTTGTGTGAGGAGTTACAAGCCACAAGAATGACAGTGAATTTGTCACATGGTGAAAAAGTAGAATTTTGGGGTTTTAGGATGGCAGTTCAAGAGGAAAGATGGAGAATCTGGGTGTGTCCAGTCTTTCTTCCTCTTCTTCTTCTTCTTCCTCTTCTTCTTCTTCTTCTTCTTCTTCTTCTTCTTCTTCTTCTTCTTCTTCTTCTTCTTCTTCTTCTTCTTCTCCATCTTCTTCTCCATCTTCTTCTTCTTCTTCTCCATCTTCTTCTCCATCTTCTTCTTCTTCTCCATCTTCTTCTCCATTTTCTTCTTCTTCTTCTCCATCTTCTTCTTCTTCTCCATCTTCTTCTTCTTCTTCTTTTTCTTCTTCTCCATCTCCTCCGTCTTCTGCTGTGCTGGTGGCACTTTGGATTGGTTTAGAGACAGACTGTCTAACATAGGTGATAGGTATTGGGAAATTATTGTAAATAAAGTACACAGAGTTTTTAGTATAAAAAGCCAGCACCACCCCAAGGGCTGTCACTGTGCCACAATCCAACCTGTTGGACAGACCTCAGCAGGTCAGAGAAAAAAATGCAATAAGAGAAAATAAACAACCTTGAAAAGCAGAACTGATGAATCTCCCCTTCTTCTTTGGTTGTGGGCTGGGAAAAAAGAGATTTTCTAATCCTTCAGGGGTCATGTCAACCTCAGAAACCTGAGAGTCCTCGGGCACAGGGCTGGGCTCTCAGCTCTGCTGTGACCTGTGCTGTTCCCACAGCTGTGTCCCAGCTGTCTCCTCTCCCCTCCTCATCCTGGAAATCTCCAGCTTTAATCCATCTACCCTGAACTCTGGCAGTGGGAAGCCCATTCCTCCTTGTCCTGGCACTCCAGACCCTTGTCCCAAGTCCCTCTCCAGTCCTCCTGGAGTCCATTTAGCCACTGGAAGGGGCTCTGAGGTTAGAGAATCATAGAATCATGGAATGGTTTGGTTTGGAAGGGACATAAAAGGTAATTTTGTTCCAATCCTCTGCCATTTGCAGGAACACCTTCCACTATCCCAGGTGGCTCCAAGCCCTGTCCAGCCTGGCCTTGGGCACTGCCAGGGATCCAGGGGCAGCCACAGCTGCTCTGGGCACCCTGTGCCAGGGCCTGCCACCCTCACAGGGAAGAATTCTTTCACAATATCCAACTTAAATCTACCTTTTTCCACCTTGAAACCCTCCCCCTGCCATCTCATACCTGTTTAAGGCCAGGCAGGATGGGGTTTGGAGTAACCTGGTCCAGGGGAAGGTGTCCCTGCCCATGGCAGAGGGTGGAGTGAGATGGTTTTTAAGGTTCCTCCCAACCCAAACCACTCCATGATTTTACAATTCTATAATTCTATTCTGAACGTGGCGAAATCAACACTTTTAAAGTGTTCAGGAGTTACCAATCTGCACGAAATTGCTGCTGCAACCCCACAAACACTGAATAAGGAGATGAATAAGACTCGGGAGTGATTAAACCTGATTTATCTCACTGCAGCCAGCAGCCAGGAGAGGAGGAAGCAGCAGAGGCAGCACGAGCCACGTCTGTGCAGGAGGTGCTGCATGCCTGGGACTGCTCAGGCACAGAGAGGGAAGGGCAGAGATGGATTTTGCCAAAGAGCAGAGTTCAGCTGCGTGGCAGTGCCAGCTCCTCTTCCTGCCATGCCTGGCCTGTGTTATGTACCCAGAAAATGAGCCCCTTTCTCCTGGGCAGGATTTTATTGCCTGTTTGTTTGCTTGTCTGGAGGTTCAGTTTGATTCCAGCAGCACACGGGGCTGTTGCTGACGTGAGGAAAAGCAGAAATAAATGGAAATGAGAGGCAAGCTGAGTGCTAGGAAAAGCTGCTCCTTCATGGATTCATTCTAGCAAAATTCCTCCTGGCTCCAGCTTCTGGTTTAGGTGTTTGATGGAAACCCCTGGGTCCCTCTTTTCCTGTGTTTGGTGTTTGAGTTTCAGACTCTCTGCCATCACTGCATCCTCTGTTGCTGTGGGGCAGGAGCCCTGTGCTCACTACGCTGGGATATCAGCCCAGCTCTGGGGTCCTCAGCACAGGGAAAACAAGGATCTGTTGGAATGAGCCCAGAGGAGGTCATGGAAATTATTGAGGGCTGGAACTCCTCTGACAGGCTGAGAGAGCTGGGGGTGCTCACCTGGAGAGGAGAAGGCTCCAGGCAGAGCTCAGAGCCCCTGGCAGGGCCTGAAGGGGCTCCAGGAGAGCTGGAGAGGGACTGGGGACAAGGGATGGAGGGACAGGAAACAGGGAATGGCTTCCAAACAACAGGGATGGATGGGAGATTGGGAACTGGGAATTCCTGGCTGGGCTGGAATTGCCAGAGCAGCTGTGGCTGCCCCTGGATCCCTGGCAGTGCCCAAGGCCAGGCTGGACATTGGGGCACCCTGGGACAGTGGGAGGTGTCCCTTGTCATAGGACAAGGTGACCTTGAAGGTCCCTTCCACCCTAAACCAGTCAATGACTTTATCATTTCACAAAACCAGATGTCCCCCATGCTGTTCCTTTGAATGCCAAACAAACCCCAAACCTCCCACCACTTCTCAAACTCGGCAGCAGATTTGGGGTTGTCCCCTCCAGGTCAGCAGGGCCAGGCTGGAGCAGACTCCTGCAGAGCAGCTTCTGCCCTGAGCCTGGATCCTGGGCTGGTTTCTCAATGACATTTGAAGGCAGAGGCAGGTAGGGATGGTGGGTGCAGGAACATTTTGCATAAACCCACACAGCAGCCACAGCGTGGGCAGCTCGTGCAGGGCTCTTCCCAGCAGGAATGTGGATAAATGTGCCAGAGAGAGCCCCCTCTGAGGAACAGGGGACAGAGCTCTTATTACACAGTCACTGACTCAATTATGCCCTGAAAGCAGATTAAAGTGACTCTGCTTCTGCTGCAAAAGGGGTGAATAAATCTATATTTTGTTAGTGAAAATAGGTTTCCCTTTACATAAAGCTCAGCCAGCTGCTCTCTGCAGGTAGCTCAGTGTAACCCCTTGGTGACAGCAGCAGGAAGGGACAGTGTGACACAAACAGCCCTCCTGTGGGCACCCAGCACGTCCATCCTTGTCACAGCTGCTGCCTTGCAGCCCCCTGGGGCACTGCAACCCCCAGGCAGCAAAGGAAATATAAAAATATAAAAATAACAGGAGGAGTTTTTAGCAAACCTCACAAGATGTCTGGTGGAACGAGTGTGGCAAATGCACACCCTCTGTATAAAGGGAAAAATCACGTGGCCAGGAGAAACAAATGTAAATAATAAAGGCCAGGGTGAGATCTAAATTCTTTCAGTCTCAAGGAGTTTGGATGGCTGTTGGAATTCTGGATGCTGAGAATTTTATACTTCAGGAGAACGCTGTATTGACATGAGGCTGTGGAACAAGCTTCCAAAATTAATTAATAACATTAAGATTATGACTGTGCAGTTGATTAGAAGAGTGGAATAACACAAGGTAGAAAACTTAGAGTTTGGAGTTTTAGAATATAGTAATATATATAATATATATTACAAAATAGAATATACATTATATATATATAACAAAATAGAAGTTTTAAAGCAGAGGCAGGTTGTTCTTCTTTACCTTCTTCTTCATAGGTTTGGGTAGTGTTTTGAAATTAGACAGGTTTTTTGGGTCCTATCATCCTAATTCCAGCCCAGGAGAGCAAATATCCATCAGCACCAGCCAGAAATGGGGCTACCCACAGAAAGCCTCTCCAGGGAGAAAAGTAGGGGAGCATTTTCCATGGCAAACCATGATGTGCTGTTCATCCCCTTGCAAGCCTGACTCAGAGCCCACCAGTGTCAGTGAGGAGATATTTGGCTGGACATGCTGGTTCCTTCTGCAAGAACAGTTCTGTTCTCTTGCCATGCTACCACAGTGCTCCTCTTTTGGCTGGAAAAACCACAAGGAGAAATGTTCCCTTGTGCTCAAAGCTGCTGACTTTGGGAGCTCTGTGTGCCTTGCTGGCCTCACCAGGGTCAGGAGTGTCATTCTCTGCCTCCTCACAAGCTCTGGAGCTGTTTCTGTGCTGCTCTGTTGCATTCTTTGAAGCTGGAGCTTTCAATTTGAGTTGTTTAAAGGAAAAAAAAAACCTCACAAATTTGATTTAAACTCCCTTTTTAAAAGGAGGCAGCAGAGGGTTTTGTGCCAGCAGCCAGCCAGCCTGGCTCTTTCTGAGGGCACAAATGCTTCCAGGGTTTTATTTGTGGCACTGGGGGTTTGGTCCCAGCAGCAAGGACAGGGCTAGAAAGAGGTTGGCATCAATTCCCTGACAGGAGTAAATGGAATAGTGTGAAATACAAAGCTGTGTTTGGTGGCAGGTACAAACAGGCAATGTGGGTATTTGTGATTGTGATGTGTGTGGAGACCAACCATGGGACAGTTGTGAATTCTGATAATAACTGAGGAAAGTAAAGCATGGAAGAAGGCCTTTGAATCTATCTTTTGTTTGCAATTAACCTTGGTTGATTAGGAGCATTGGAATTAAAGCATTAAGGATGTTGCTTTTTGCTTGTAGTTAATCCTTGAAGAGTTCTACAATAACAGCCTTTTAAAGTATAATTTTAGAATATTCCTTGTATCCTTGAAACTATAGCTTTGGAATATATATAAGGGAAACATGTTTATCTCATGCCTTAATAAAGCAGAGAAAAACAGCTTGAGAAAGGAAGATGAACATCACCTCAAGGATTTATGGTTTTGACCAAGGGAAGCTGGACATCACTGTTATGAGATTTATAGTCCTTGTAATTAAAAGGTGGATCCACATCTGGGGAGCTGGACTGCACCAGATGGGATTTGTCTTTCTTCTTTTGGAAACCAGACCACCACCATCTGGGGATGCTCCTTTTGGGATACATCCTGAGAAAAACTAAATCACAATAGTGTATGGAATTGTGATGTAAAAATTGGGAATAGAAACTGCTGATGAGTAAAAATTGGAATAGAAACTGCTGAGAAAGCTGATGAGTACCCCTATAAATACCTGTAAGCCTCAACTATGGGTCTGCAGTTGGAGGGAAAGCTTCCCCCACTGTACCCAGCGTTGATTTGCTCATGCTTTACCATATTAATTAATTAATTGATTGCTGCTTGAATATTGGCCTAGTCAAACTTCTTATTCATAACCCCTATAAATACCTGTAAGCCTCAACTATGGGTGTGCAGTTGGAGGGAAAACTTCCCCCACTGTACCCAGCACTGTATTGCTCATATTTTACCATATTAATTAATTAACTAATTGATTGCTGCTTGAATATTGGCCTAGTCAAGCTTCCAATCCATAACAATAGGGATGAAAAGAAAAGGAGGAGTGAGGTGATTCCCCATGAAGAGCACTTGGATGCCTGGGGATATGTGGAAAACCAGCCTATCCCTCTGTCCCCCTGTGACCTCAATACCCAGCTAGATAATCTAATTTAATCTGATCTAATAATCCAACAGAATCTTCCAGAAGGTCATGACCTGCCTCTCATCAGCATTAGCTGATACAGTGAAGTAAAGGGCCTGCTACAGATTAAGTCATCCAAAGAATTATTTTTGGCTTCAAAAACAACATCATTTCCTTCCCAGCTCCCCAGAAAATCCCCTCCAGCCTCAGGGACTGCAGGGAACACACAGGTTTGATCTTTACTGCCTCACAAGGTGTCTGGGGATGAACCACACAGAGCCCTGGCCCCAATAAACAAATTCTGGTTCTTTTTTCCAGCTTCTCAGGCTGCCCAGGCCTCCTTTTCCATGGTGGCAGGGAATGTGAGGTGTGCTGACATCTCCCCTGCCTCATGGATTTCTAAGGATGGAAACTGGGCCTGAGTGGAATGTTTTTATGGAGTGTGGAGTTAACCATGGCCTGGTTTGGGTCTTGTCTGAACAAGGCCAGTGCTTGTGTGGTCCTAAATCAGCACAAAAACCAGCTCCCCTAAATCAGCTCCCCTGGAGCTCCTAAATCAGCACAAAAATACCTTCCCAGACCTCTCTCCTGCAAAAGTGACATTTTACAAGGAAACTCTTTTAATATAATTTCCCCCTCCATGTCTTTGGCCATCCTAAAGCCAGCACAGGAATCAGGATGGCCAAAGACATGGAGGGGGAAATATTAAAACAGTTTTAATTTAGTTTTTTTTTTCACTAAAACACAGCAAAATGGGCTTCAATCAGCACAACCTCTGCTGTCTCCCAGAACCAAGAGCAACCTTTGGGCTGGTGCAAAGGCATGGAAAACCAGCAGGTCATAAAGGATTGACATCTGGACAAGGAAGGATTTGGAGGGCAGGAAATGATCATTTTGATCTGTCTCTCCTTGGCTCTCCATGTTCTTTCTTCTGCACTCTCTGGTTTGTTCACATTTTGCAGCAAAATCTGCAGAGGAAATGCCAACACCTCAATTTCTGGCTGCCCAACATTTCATTTCCCACTGCAAGCCTCTGCTTCCAGCCTCTTCTCATCTCCTTGAGCTGAAATCTTGCCCACTGATAGATTCCAGAACAAATATTCTGGAAGGTTTCTGCCAAAATCAGTTCAGCAGTTGCAGACTGGAGCTGGGGGAAGGAGGAGGTTTGACTCATGCAATGCTAATTCTCCCCAGGGGTTCTCTGAGGTTGTCTCACTCTTCCTTGATTTTTATTAGAAACTGGAAATTTGGTGGTTTGGCTCCTGCCTTTCCCCAGGTGTGGCTGCAGGTGGGATGGTGGAAAAAGTGGGATTGAGACCCTGTGATCAGAGCAGCAGCTGGAAAATGAAGAAGTTGTGTGCTGAACTCAGCTTTTGCCTCTGGTGGGACACAAATATTGTTTGTGAAGAGCTGAAACAACAAAGTGATGGATCAGCCCCTGGGAAAATGAGTAATTCCATATCCAGCACAGGGAAGGAGGTCAGCAGCACACAGGGGAGGAGGAGTTTGCTTTTTAAACACATGAATATTGAATTCCCTTGGGAGGGGAATTCCTCCTGTTCACAGAGTCAGGCAAAGGGCTGAAGGAAAATAAGGACATTGCTTTATTTTTAATAATTATAAAAATATTAACTGTTTTTAAGGTGTGATACATGTGCTGTGAGGGGAGAGCCAGAGGATGCTGGGAGAGGGCGGGGGGAGAGAAGGCAGGAGATGGGATGGGGGCTGAGAGGTGGAAAATGAGGTTTGGAAAGAGAGCAGAGGGACAGCTCCTGCACTGGGGCAGTCCTCAGCTGCTCCTCCCTAAAGTGCCAAACATGGAATTAGAAGAAAAGAAGATTTGAGGAGTCCAAGGTGTTAGAAAAGAGAGCAGAGGGGCACCTGCAGGAGAAGCAGTGAGAGCTGCTCAGCTCAGCTCAGCCACCAGTCTGGTTACAGAGACAGGATGGGAACCTTGGCACTTCTCCCCACATTTATATCCCAAACCAAATCCCACCTGGATGCCCCCAGAGATGTCCCCAGCCCCAAAACCAAAGCAGAAGGGGAAGCTGAAGTAAACCAGGGATGCAAGGTGGCCTTGCAGGAGAACGAGGGATGAATCCTCAGGGGAGCAGAACCCCTTTGAAACAGCCTTTGATACAGAAAAAGAGATAAAATCCACTGTGGAGCAGAGCACAGAAGAGTTAAAGCTAATGAACAAGACAATATTAATTGTCTGAAACACAATCTGCTTGACTTGTGGTTTACAAAGATCTCTCCCTACTTTGGTTCCCATGGTAACTCCTGTGCAGAACCACACTTTCCCTCATCATCTCCACGGAGTTTCAAGCAATTTTGTAATCCAATCAAATGGGAAGGAGAGAATTTGCTTGGGCATTGAGGAAACTGCTGCACACAGCAATGGGGAGAGGCCACACTCACAATTACGACCCCAAAGAGACACTTAATTACTGAATAATTAGCAGTTACTGGGGTTTCTTAGCTCAGAGAGGATTGTGAGAATAATTCTGAGGTCTTCCAAAGTGGAAGCAGCAAACTGATTGCTCTGCTAACAAAAATCTGAACCCTTGAACACTGTGGGCCCTGTGAAGCTTGGCTGGGGCAGCTCAGGTGCTGTGGAGCAGGAGGGATGGGCCTGTTGGGTGGGAATGTGATTTTCAGGGTTTTTTTTTTCCAAGCAGGAGGAGGGGATTCTGTTAATCCTTCCCACATGGACAGTGGGGAATGTTCAAATTCACCAAACCCAATGTGGCTCCTGAGAAGTCACTGGTATCTCTGGGGGTTTCAGTCCAGGATGAATTATTTGCTGTGAATTACAGGATTTTTGTGGATGAAAAAAGCCATTCATGTATGGATAGAGTTCCTGGAATGAAATCCTGAGCCACAGAGAAATAATTACATCTTGACTTTTATTTTTTAATGCTAAATATTTTACCATTAAAATGCTATTTTTTTAAATGCTGATGCCCAGAAAACTGCTCTGAGTGGAATTCTAGATGCCAACTTTCCCAAAAGGATGAAGCCAGGAAACAGCTCACTCTAACTGGACAACTCCTGAAATTCACTGACATTTGGTATTTTTGTAACCCCAACCTTGCTCAAAATGCTGTTGTGTGTTGGTGTGCCCACAAAATCCCCTTCACCTTAGCAAAACCACCTAGAAAAAATCAACCAGGATCAGTTTTGCTCCAGAAAAAATGCAGCTCCAGGCCTGGCTGGGACTTTTTGGGACAGCCTGGTTTCACCTTGGGCTTTAGGACAATGACTTGGTGTCTCACATGATCACACTCAGGAAAGCTCTCTGCATAATCTCCTGGCATTTCAGAAATGCAGGAGCTGTAAATGAGGTCAGGGCTCTGGTGCTGTACCTGATCCAGGGACTGCAGAGCTTGGAATCATCCCTTGGCCAAAGCTCTCTGCAAGTGGTCCTTGCAAAGGTCAGCCCCAGGTGGGGGATGCTGGGCTCCTGCAGCTCCTTCATCTGGCTCAGTGCTCAGCTCAGCCTCAGGACTTGTAAAGGTGCTTAAAAACACAGAGGAAAAAAGATAAAATAAGGAAAAATAAAACTGCTTCAATTTGGTCTGATTTAAAATATAAATGAATTAATATTCTGCAAAAAAGAAACCTGGTGAGTCAATCTGTGTGCAATTTTTTAAAGTGGTTTTGAGCACTTACAGAATGGAGTGAGTTTGTAGGATTGTAAAATTTGTTCATCTCTGTGGCTTTAGGTTTGGGGACAACATTGAGACATTCAAGTGTTTAGTATTTGTATTTTTATTTTTATTTTCAGCTCAAAAGAAAGCAAAGCTCAAAGAGAGCTGAGTCCTTCTATTTCCACTCCTACCTGCAGCATCTGAGTTTTTGAAGCACAGACATCACCAGGAAAAGATGATTTCTTGATGACACAGGCCTCTCTCATTTCATCATCCCTAAATAATAGAGAAAAAAAAGATAAAATAAGGAAAAATAGAACTGCTTCAATTTGTTCTGATTTAAAATATAAATGGATTAACATTCTGCCAAAAAGAAACCTGGTGAGTCAATCTGTGTGTAATTTTTTAAAGTGGTTTTGAGCACTTAGAGAATGGAGTTTGTAGAATTTGTTCATCTCTGTGGCTTTAGCTTTGGGGACAACACTGAGGCATTCGAGTGTGTGAGTATTTGTATTTTTATTTTTATTTTCAGCTCAAAAGAAAGCAAAGCTCAAAGGGACGCTGAGTCTTTCCATTTCCACTCCTACCTGCAGCATCTGATTTTTTGAAGCACAGACATCACCAGGAAAAGATGATTTCTTGATGACACAGGCCTCTTCCATTTCATCATCCTTAAAATATAGAGAGAAAAAAAGATAAAATAAGGAAGAATAGAACTGCTTCAATTTGCTCAGATTGAAAATACAAATGAATTAACATTCTGCAAAAAAGAAACCTGGTGAGTCAATCTGTGTGCAATTTTTTAAAGTGGTTTTGAGCACTTACAGAATGGAGTTTGCAGAATTTGTTCATCTCTATGGCTTTAGGTTTGGGGACAACATTGAGACATTCAAGTGTTTAGTATTTGTATTTTTTATTTTTATTTTCAGCTCAAAAGAAAGCAAAGCTCAAAGAGAGCTGAGTCCTTCTATTTCCACTCCTACCTGCAGCATCTGATTTTTTGAAGCACAGACATCACCAGGAAAAGATGATTTCTTGATGACACAGGCCTCTTCCATTTCATCATCCTTAAAAAATAGAGAGAAAAAAAAAAGATAAAATAAGGAAAAATAAAACTGCTTCAATATTTTCTGATTTAAAATATAAATGAATTAATATTCTGCAAAAAAGAAACCCGGTGAGTCAATCTGTGTGCAATTTTTTAAAGTGGTTTTGAGCACTTAGAGAATGGAGTTTGTAGAATTTGTTCATCTCTGTGGATTTAGCTTTGAGGACAACATTGAGGCATTTCAGTATTTTTATTTTTATTTTCAGCTCAAAAGAAAGCAAAGCTTAAAGGGAGGCTGAGTCTTTCCATTTCCACTCCTACCTGCAACATCTGATTTTTTGAAGCACAGACATCACCAGGAAAAGATGATTTCTTGATGACACAGACCTCTCTCATTTCATCATCCTTCATGCTCTATCAAAACCCAAGAGCTCTGTGGACAGGAAATATATCCCAGAATATCCCAGCATGGTTTGGGTTGGAAACACCTCAAAATCCACTTTGTTCCAGCCCCCTGCCCTGGGCAGGGACACCTTCCACTAGACCAGGTTAAATTTTTCATGATTTTCCCTCTGTCAAACAATTATCTGGGCTTGTGCCTCTTCCTGAGCATCACCAGTGCTCAGTCTAAATGGAGAATTATTTCCATGAAATTTAAAGGCTCTTTGGTGGTGGTACTTTTGTAACCCCAATTTTGATCAATTTGTGATTTTGTGTTGGTGGGAAGGTTTAAACTGACCAGAAAATGCCCTTTACCTTAGGAAAACAAGCTAAAAAATGAGGTGTTGGATAAAGAAAAAGCCTTGAAAGGTGATGGGGTGTCTCCAGCAGGAAATTCTAACCAAAAAAAGGATTTTCTTCCTTCACTCTTTCCCTTTAGAAGCAGCCTCAACTCTGCCTCTGTGTGGCAGCACTGAAAAAGAACATGAAAAATAATAAAATAATGAAAGCTGTGTTTCTTTCTTAAGGTCACTTGGCAATGAACTCTCTTTACCCTGCCATGAACCTGGAAAGATGAGGCAGATAATTCTCCTGTCAGCCTGGGAGGGCTGAGGGGAGCAGGCTGGAGGGAGATGCCTCCAAGATAAGGTTAAGGCTTTCTTGTTCTAAAAATTTACAAAAAATCAAGGCAATGTCAATGTCATATTAATAACTGAGATAAAAGTAATTCAGAGCAGTCATTACACTTAAAATAATTCCTGGAACCAAGCAGGGGAGGTATGAAGTCATAATTTTCAGGGTTTTTCAAGCTGTTCCCATAGGGTGTGCCTTTGAAGAAATCTTTTTATTCACAATGGTAAATTTATTTACACATGGTCACACAACACATTTTTATGCACTTATTCCTCATCATATCTCAAATTATCAGGGATAATCACAGAATTCACAGAAGTGTTTAGGTTGGAAAAGACCTTCAGGATCATTGAGTCCAGTTGTTACCCAGAGACAGCACTTTGCATTTCACCTGATTGCTGATGCAGAATGGAATATTCATGGATTATCAATAACAAATTTCAAAAATTCAATTATGCCTAAAACAGCAGTCAGCAGAGTGCTGCAAGCAGTGATTTATTCCTGAGTGCTGAATCAATGAATAACAAGTCCTTAATAATGCCTATTCTCCTACAGGCAGGAACATACACGTTGTACTATAGAAAAGTTGCTCAAATAAGATAAAATTAAAAAAAAATCAAAATGCTGATTTATTCGTTTTTTTTCCTGCACCTCTCAATGGCTGCCAAGGCTCTGAACTGTGAGATATGAAATTATGGCAAAGGGGCAAGAAAAGAAATTATCCAGGCAGGAAAGGGAAGGTGACATTACCACAGGAGCTGGAGAAAAATCTGAGTTAAAGAAAGTATCTGCATGTGGAAAAGGAGGTTCCTTGCCTGGAAATGCTTCAGGTGGTGAAAGACAGGAGTGAGTTTATGTGGGATTTGTCTGCTTGTTAACATTGACCTTCTCCCTGACTTCTGCTTGAGAATTAAGCACTCAGGTGTGGTCTTTGTGAGGGTCCCCAGGACGAGGGGAGAAATGGGAATTTGACCCCATGTTCTCAGAAGGTTAATATATTGTATTATATTATATTATATTATATTATATTATATTAATTATATTATTTTATATTATATTATATTATATTATATTAATTATATCATATCATATTATATATTATATTATATTATATTATATTATATTATATTATATTATATTATATTATATTATATCTATTATATCTATTATATTATATTATATCATATTATATTTATTATATTATATTTCAATATATTATGCTATACTAAACTATACTAAAGAAAGAGAAAGGATTCATCAGAAGGCTTCACAAGAATGAATAATAAAAACCCATGACTCCTCAGAGCCTCGACACAGCTGGCTGTGATTGGCCATTAATTAAAAACAATTCACATGTTGGATAAACAATCTCCAGACCACATTCCAGAGCAGCAAAACATGGAGAAGATGGGGCTCCTCATCTTCCCAGGAGAAGAAATCCTGGCAAAAAGATTTTTCAGAAAACATCATGGTGAGACTCAGGTGCTGTTCCTTTCTGCCATAAATAAAGATCACGGAATCATGGAATGGTTTGGGTTGGAAGGAGCCTTAAATCCCACCCAGTTCCACCCTGTGCCATGGGCAGGGACAACTTCCACTGTCCCAGGTTACTCCAAACCCCAATGTCCAACCTGGCCTTGGACAATTTGAGGGATCCAGGGGCAGCCACAGCTGCTCTGGGCAGAGCAGGGGGAAGCTGTGGCTGTTCTCTATCCCAGACACACAGGCAGGATGGAGAAGGGACAGTGGAGAAAGATTGGGGGTGGTGGTTAATGAAAAACTCAACATGAGCCAGCAGTGTGTGCTCCCAGCCCAAAAACCAATGGCCCCTAAATTTGGGAATACACTGAGGGGCTGGAAAGTGTGCAGAGAATGGAGCTGGGAAGGGAATGGAGCACCAGAAGAGGCTGAAGGAGCTGGGAAGGGGCTGGAGAATCTCTGAGGGATATGGGAACGGGCTGGAGAATCTCTGAGGGAGATGGGAAGGGGCTGGAGAATCCCTGAGGGGGCTGGGAAGGGAATGGAGAATCCCTGAGGAGCTGGGAAGGGAATGGAGAATCCCTGAGGAGCTGGGCAGGGGCTGGAGAATCCCTGAGGAGCTGGGAAGGGAATGGAGAATCCCTGAGGAGCTGGGCAGGGGCTGGAGAATCCCTGAGGAGCTGGGAAGGGAATGGAGAATCCCTGAGGAGCTGGGACAGGAATGGAGAATCCCTGAGGAGCTGGGCAGGGGCTGGAGAATCCCTGAGGGAGCTGGGAAGGGAATGGAGAATCCCTGAGGAGCTGGGAAGGGGCTGGAGAATCCCTGAGGAGCTGGGCAGGGGCTGGAGAATCCCTGAGGGAGCTGGGCAGGGGCTCAGCCTGGAGCAAAGGAGGCTCAGGGGGCCCTTGTGGCTCTGCACAGCTCCTGCCAGGAGGGCACAGGGACAGGAGCAGAGGGAACGGCCTCAGGCTGGGCCAGGGCAGGTTTAGGTTGGATATGAGGAGGAATTTCCTCACAGGAAGGGGCTGATCAGGGAATGGTGGAGTGCCCATCCCTGGAGGTGCCCAGGGAATTCCTGGATGTGGCACTCAGTGCTCTGGGCTGGGTGGTGACGTGGGACCAGGCACAGCTGGGACTCGATGACCCTGGAGATTGTGACAATGTTCACAGGGGTTCTTGGATGAGGCAAGAGACAAGAATGCTGACTCCATGTTCAGAAGGCTTGATTTATTATTTTATGATATATATATTACATTAAAACTATACTAAAGAGAAATAGAAGGAAAGGTTTCCTCTCAGAAGCTAGCTAAGAACAGAATAGAAAAGAATGATAACAAAGGTTTGTGGCTCGGACAGAGAGCGAGACACAGCTCTGCCATGACTGGTCACCAAATCCAAACATCCACAGGAGACAAATCACAGATGCACCTGTTGCATTCCACAGCAGCAGATAACCATTGCTTACATTTGTTTCTGAGGCCTCTCAGCTTCTCAGAAGGAAAAATCCTAAGAAAGGATTTTTCATAAAAAGATGTCTGCGACAGGAGATCGTTTCCAACCTCCGTGATTCTGTGATAAGAAGTAGTGGGTGCACACTGAAAGAAGGGAAATGTAGGACATATGGAAGAAATCCTTCCCTGTGAGGGTGCTGAGGCCCTGGCACAGGTTATCCAACCATCCACGGCTGCCTCATCCCTGGAAGCATCTGAGGCCAGCCTGGCCAAGGCTCACAGCACCCGGCTCAAGGTGTGCCTGCCACGGCAGGGGGAGGGACGAGCCAGGATTCCAATCCCTTCCGATCCCCACCATTCCAGGATTGCAATCCCTTCTGATTCCAATCCCTTCCAATCCCCACCATTCCAGGATTGCAATCCCTTCTGATTCCAATCCCTTCCAATCCCCACCATTCCAGGATTGCAACCCCTTCTGATTCCAAACCCTTCAGATTCCAATCCCTTCCAATCCCCACCATTCCAGGATTGCAATCCTGTCCGATTCAAATCCGTTCCAATCTGGAGCATTCCAGGATTCCAATCCATTCCAATCCCAATCATTCCAGGACTGCAATCCCTTCTGATTCCAAACCCTTCAGATTCCAATCCCTTCCAACCCCAACCATTCTAGGATTGCAATCATTTCCAATTGCAACCATTCCAGGATTCAAATCCCTTCCAAACCCAACTATTCCAAGATTCCAATCCCTTCCAAATGCCTTACACTCCAGGATTCCAAACCCTTCCAATCCTGACCACGCCAGGACTTCAATCCCTTCCGTTTCCAATCCCTTCCAATCCCAACCATTACAGAATTGCAATCCCTTCTCATTCCAATCCCTTGCAATCCCCACCACTCTAGGATTCCAATCCACTCAAATCCCTTCTATTCCAGGATTTCAATCCCTTCCAATCCCAATCATTCCAGGATTCCAATCCTTTCCAATCCCAATCCCTTGCAATCCCAACCATTCCAGGACTGCAATCCTTTCCAATCCCAAGCATTCCAAGATTTCAATCCCTTGCAATCCCAACCATTCCAGGACTGCAATACCTTCCGATTCCAATCCCTTGCAATCCCTCGCATTCCAGGATTGCAATCCCTTCCAATTCCCACCACTCTATGATTCCTATCCCTTCCACTCCTGAGCACTTCAGGATTCCAATCCCTTCGGATTCCAATCCCTTCCAATCCTGATCATTCCAGGATTGCAATCCCTTCCGATTCCAATCCCGACCATTGCAGGATTCCAATCCATTCCAATCCTTTCCAATCCCTCCCATTCCAGTATTGCAATCCTTTCTGATTCCAATCCCTTCCAATCCCGACCACTTCAGGATTCCAATCCCTCCCATTCCGGTATTGCAATCCTTTCCGATTCCAATCCCTCCCATTCCAGGATTCCAATCCCTTCCTACTCCAATCCCCACCATTCCAGGACTCCAACCCATTCCAATCCCTTCCAATCTCTCCCAATCCCAATCATTCCAGGATTGCGATCTTTTCCGACTCCAATCCCCACCACTCCAATCCCTCCCGACCCCTCCCGCTCCCCGCCGTTCCCGGTTCCCGGTGCCGCCTCCCCGCCGCCCTCAGGGCGGGCCCGGCCGTGACGCGCCGGGGAAGGCGGAAGGGAGGGGGCCGGCCCAAGATGGCGGCGCCGGGCCGGGCCGGGCCCGCGCTGAGGGCTCCGCTCTGCGCCCTGCTCTGCCTGGCGCTGGCCGCCGCCGCCCGGGGCAGGCCGAGCCCCGTGAAGGTGCTGTCGGACGGCATGTGGCGGGAGCTGCTGCAGGACGAGTGGATGGTGGAGTTGTGAGTGGGGAGCGGCGCGCCGGGGGTGCCGGGGCGGTGTGAGGGGTCCGTGTGGGGTGACCGCGCTGTGCCGCTCCCGCAGCTACGCGCCCTGGTGCCCCGCCTGCGAGAGCCTGCAGCCCGAGTGGGAGAAGTTCGCCGAATGGGGAGAGGACCTGGGCGTCAACGTGGCCAAAGTGGATGTGACCGAGCAGCCGGGTGAGAGAGGGGCTGGGAAGGGCTCCAGAACCCCCCCGGGATTTGAGGGGCTGAGGGGTTTTGGGGTGCTCATCTCCCGTGTGTGTTTGTGGGAGGCGGGCAGAAGTAATAGGGGTAATAAAAATGTTTTACTCGTCTCTAGTTGTGTGACTAAACGCTCTGATCTTGCTTAATGGAATCCCAGAATGTTTTGGTTGGGAGGGACCTTGAAGATCATCTCATTCCACCCCTACCGCACCTTCCACCATCCCAGGGAGCTCCAAACCCTGTCCAGCCTGGCCTTGGACACCTCAGGGATCCAGGGACAGCTGCTCTGGGCACCCTGGGCCAGCTTTCACACAGGAACGAGACTGTCAGATAGTAGATAAAATAAATATAATTGAATCAATAGAATAAACAAAATGCATAGACTATAATACGTAAAAAGAATGAGAGGTTTTCTCCAGAGCATGATTTCAAGGAGATTTTTCAAGGAGATTTTGGCAAAAAAAAGGTTTCAACCTTGCCATTTCAGTCCCTCCTTTGGTTGGGAGAAGGGAGTGCAAACAATCTGCTCTCCCTCTGCTGAGACTCTCCTGAAACTCTACTGAAACTCTCGTGAAAATCTCCTGGAACTCTTGTGAAAATCTCCTGAAACTCTACTGAAACTCTACTGAAACTCTCCTGAAAATCTCCTGAAACTCTCCTGAAACTCTACTGAAACTCTCCTGAAACTCTCCTGAAAATCTCCTGAAACTCTCGTGAAAATCTCCTGAAACTCTCGTGAAAATCTCCTGAAACTCTCGTGAAACTCTCGTGAAAATCTCCTGAAACTCTTGTGAAAATCTCCTGAAACTCTACTGAAACTCTCGTGAAAATCTCTTGAAACTCTCGTGAAAATCTCCTGAAACTCTCCTGAAAATCTCCTGAAACTCTCGTGAAAATCTCCTGAAACTCTCGTGAAAATCTCCTGAAACTCTCGTGAAAATCTCCTGAAACTCTCGTGAAAATCTCCTGAAACTCTGGTGAAAATCTCCTGTAACTCTCCTGTCCCTGTGGGATTTGTAAGCCTGGCGTTCCCCACGCTGATCTCTTTCTCCAGAGCAGCTTTACTTTTGAAGCTTGCCTCACTTGCATTATTTTCCTCAGGGTTTCTGGAGGCTGCAGATCCTGTTTGCAGAGGAGAGCCTCTCCCTCTGAAGAGCTGCAGCCAAAACAATCCAATGGAGCAGTTATCCCTGGATATCTCATTTTCCCTATTTTACTCTTTGTCCAGGGATCATTTTTTAAGTGTGTGCTGCTTTGACATGCACAAGGTTGTGTTGGATTGCTTGGAAAGATTGATACCTAGGCCTGCTGTTGTATTTTGGGGTGTTACAGCATTCCTTGCCTCTTTTTTCCCATAAAAATACTGAAAATGCTCTCAAAATAACTTTTCTTACAGGGTTAAGTGGACGATTTATCATCACAGCCCTCCCTACCATCTATCAGTAAGTATGCAGGGCTGCAGGGGTTTTTTGGGGTGACTGGGCTTTTTTTTCTTCTTTTTTTTTGGCAAATAAATGAGATTTATTATGCTCTTTAAGAACTGGAGCTGCTTTTCACTGACACATTCACTGTCTCACCCACTGTGACCTTGTGCTGCCAGATGATTTCTTTTCCTTTCCCTTCAGGCCTTATTTATTCTGCCTTTCCATGGGTGTTTCTGTTTTGCAATCCTTTCTCTGTAGGTTGATCTTCAGTGCAGGTGTGTGGCAAGGGCTTTAGGAAGATCATTATCTTTATTTTCTTTTTTTTTTTTTTTTATGGAATCACAGCCTAAAGATGGCCAAGGTGTTTGTGGAATCAGTGTTCTGGAAATAACTTGGAGTAAGTCCAGGTGTTTGGAAAATGGATTTTAGAGGCAATGTCAGCTAAAAAAAATTTAACACTGAAGAAGTGAATGTGTAAAAAATAGAGAAGGTGATGGGAGGGGGTTTGTTGGATGGAACAAATGCTGCATTTGGTGCTTGGATATATAAATAAAGGATTTTGGTGGTGTTGTTGTTGTTTTACAGCTGCAAAGATGGAGAGTTCAGGAGGTACCAGGGAGCCAGGAATAAAGCTGCCTTCATTAACTTCATCAGTGATGAGGAGTGGAAATCCATTGAACCAGTGTCCTCCTGGTTTGGTCCTTCCTCTTTCCTGTGAGTTTTGGGTTGGTTTTTGTAAGAATTTATTATCAGATGTCCTGAGGTGTGTCCTGCTCCCTGTTCCCAGCTCTGTGTGGGCAGGAGCTGGGGGAATGGGATGGGTGGGTGTCCCAAATCTTCCTCAGCTGTGGCAGGGGTGTCACCATAGCTGAGGTGACCTGAGCAGTGTCACCATAGCAGTGACCTGAGCAGTGTCACCATAGCAGGGGTGACCTGAGCAGTGTCACCATAGCAGAGGTGACCTGAGCAGTGTCACCATAGCAGTGACCTGAGCAGTGTCACCATAGCAGGGGTGACCTGAGCAGTGTCACCATAGCAGTGACCTGAGCAGTGTCACCATAGCAGTGACCTGAGCAGTGTCACCATAGCAGGGGTGACCTGAGCAGTGTCACCATAGCAGTGACCTGAGCAGTGTCACCATAGCAGGGGTGACCTGAGCAGTGTCACCATAGCAGTGACCTGAGCATTGTCACCATAGCAGGGGTGACCTGAATATTGTCACCATAGCAGGGGTGACCTGAATATTGTCACCATAGAGGTGACCTGAGCAGTGTCACCATAGCAGGGGTGACCTGAGCAGTGTCACCATAGCAGTGACCTGAGCAGTGTCACCATAGCAGTGACCTGAGCACTGTCACCATAGCAGAGGTGACCTGAGCAGTGTCACCGTAGCAGTGACCTGAGCAGTGTCACCATAGCAGAGGTGACCTGAGCATTGTCACCATAGAGGTGACCTGAGCAGTGTCACCATAGCAGAGGTGACCTGAGCATTGTCACCATAGAGGTGACCTGAGCAGTGTCACCATAGAGGTGACCTGAGCAGTGTCACCATAGCAGGGGTGACCTGAGCACTGTCACCATAGCTGAGGTGACCTGAGCAGTGTCACCATAGCAGTGACCTGAGCATTGTCACCATAGCAGGGGTGACCTGAGCAGTGTCACCATAGCAGAGGTGACCTGAGCATTGTCACCATAGCAGTGACCTGAGCAGTGTCACCATAGAGGTGACCTGAGCACTGTCACCATAGCAGGGGTGACCTGAGCACTGTCACCATAGCAGTGACCTGAGCATTGTCACCATAGCAGTGACCTGAGCATTGTCACCATAGCTGAGGTGACCTGAGCAGTGTCACCATAGCAGAGGTGACCTGAGCAGTGTCACCATAGCAGTGACCTGAACAGTGTCACCATAGCAGAGGTGACCTGAGCAGTGTCACCATAGCAGTGACCTGAGCAGTGTCACCATAGCAGAGGTGACCTGAGCAGTGTCACCATAGCAGAGGTGACCTGAGCATTGTCACCATAGCAGGGGTGACCTGAGCAGTGTCACCATAGCAGTGACCTGAATATTGTCACCATAGCAGGGGTGACCTGAGCAGTGTCACCATAGCAGTGACCTGAGCACTGTCACCATAGATGAGGTGACCTGAGTGTTGTCACCATAGCAGGGGTGTCCCCATCAAGGTTTAGGCTTGAGGAGGTTTCTTGTTTCCTAAATTCTTGTAGGGCCCTTGCTGACCCTTGAAGTTTTTTGCTTTCTGTGGCACTGAGATGGTTTTGCCCAGCTAAATCCTGGGAAATTTCTTGCACTGTCTGGAGGAAATCACAAGGAAATCACAGAGGGATTCTCCATCAGGAAAAAGAGGAATTGGTTCAAACTGTCAAGGGAAATTTGGGTTTGATACATGGAAGGAATTCCTGGCTGTGAGGGAATTTCTCTTACAAACTTATCCCACACCAAGGACTGTGTGGGATAAGAGTTTGTAAGAGAAATTCCCTCACAGCCAGGAATTGAAACTGGATATTAACTCAGCATTAACAAGTTCTCTTATTATTTTCTGTACTCAGACACCAAACTTAAGTGTCTAAGGATCTCTCAGCTCCTATAACCTGATTTTCTTTTAATAGCTTAATTTTTTTTTGTTTTAATAAAACCTCCTGCTGCTTCTTTCTTAATATCTTCACTGGAGTTCCAGCTGCTTCTCACAGAGCATTGGTCCAGACAGAACAGAAAAGGAACTTGAAATTCACCTGGATTAACTTTAACTTGGATTCAGCAGATCCAAGTTAAAGAAATCTGGGAATTTACAGCTGTCCATGTATGAGCTGAGGTTGTTTCACACAGGTTTGAGGCTGAAATTATGACAAAGGGACAGGCAATGGAATTATCCTGGCAGGAAAGGGAAGGTGGCATCATCACAGGAACTGGGGGAAAAATTGTGGTTTAAAGTGTTCTCAGTGTTGTCTTTTAAGATTTTAAAGTGTTCTCAGTTTTCTCTTTTAAGATTTTAAAGTGTTCTCAGTGTTCTCTTTTTAAGATTTTAAGGTGTTCTCAGTGTTCTTTTTAAGATTTTAAAGTGTTCTCAGTGTTCTCTTTAAAGATTTTTAAGTGTTCACAGTTTTCTCTTTTTAAGATTTTAAAGTGTTCTCAGTGTTCTGTTTTTAAGATTTTGAGGTGTTCTCAGTATTCTCTTTTAAGATTTTAAAGTGTTCTCAATGTTCTCTTTTAAGATTTTAAAATGTTCTCAGTTGTCTCTTTTTAAGATTTTGAAGTGTTCCCAGTGTTCTCTTTTTAAGATTTTAAAGTGTTTCCAGTGTTCTCTTTTTAAGATTTTAAGCTGTTCTCAGTGTTCAAAGATTTTAAGGTGTTCTCAGTGTTCTCTTTTTAAGATTTTAAGGTGTTCTCAGTGTTCTAAGATT
Source organism: Setophaga petechia (assembly GCA_024362935.1). Lineage (NCBI taxonomy): Eukaryota > Metazoa > Chordata > Aves > Passeriformes > Parulidae > Setophaga > Setophaga petechia. The sequence goes on along the minus strand of JANCRA010000091.1, from coordinate 1,428,051 downwards.
TTGAGGTGTTCTCAGTGTTCTGTTTTTAAGATTTTGAAGTGTTCTCTGTTCTCTTTTAAGATTTTGAAGTGTTCACAGTTTTCTCTTTTTAAGATTTTAAAGTGTTCTCAGTGTTCTGTTTTTAAGATTTTAAGGTGTTCTCAGTGTTCTCTTTTTAAGATTTTGAGGTGTTCTCAGTGTTATCTTTTTAAGATTTTAAGGTGTTCTCAGTATTCTCTTTTTAAGATTTTGAAGTGTTCTCAGTGTTCTCTTCTCTGCTCTGTTCCAGGATGAGCAGCATGTCAGCCTTGTTCAAGCTGTCCATGTGGATCAGGGTATTTGCTTACATCCCCACCTCATTTTCTCCTCAATATGAAATCAGCTCTTTCTGAAATAATTCTCTTTTATTCCAGCATGGCCATGGCTATTTAACAGAAAATCTTGGAATGCCAGTGTGGGGCTCCTATGCTGTTTTTGGATTGGCAACTCTGTTTTTAGGAATGATCCTGGGACTTGTAAGTGCAGCCCCTGGGGCTGGTGGTGGTTTGGTTCCACTGGTGCTGCCTCCACCTCCATTTTGGGGTGGGTTTTGGGGTACCCTGAGCTGGAACACAGGGATGGGGACAGGATGGAGCCCCCATCACCCAAGGGGAAGCTGGATGGGATCCACCTGAGGGTAAATGCTTGGATTTGATCTGGAAATTCTCCATCCTAAACGATTGCAGCGTGCAGGAGGTTTGGGAGTTTCACCTTGGGTTTCTTTGGTTTCAGCTGATGGTGTTCCTGGCAGACTGCATCTGTCCCTCCAAAAGGCACAGAGCACCACAGCTCCAGCCTCAGCCAAGTAAGCACACAGCAAACTTCTCATTCACTGAAGCTGTTTGGGAAATCTTATTTGTAGAAAATATGAAAGAAATCCTGGTGTCTGCAGGATGTGACGTGGAGTGTAGAACTTTGCATTTGGGATTGATGCCTCACCCTTAGGGTTTATAATGGGTTGGGATTTGCTATTTAGTAAAGCTGGGGTATTTTTAAAACTGATTTTAGGGATAAAAAAAAATTTTGAGAGCATTTTCATATCTGCAAGACACAAAATTCCACATGGGCAGGGAGAGGAAACAGAGTGGAGCTCTCAGTGTCACTGTGCTTGCCCGTGATGTTAAAAAAAGTAGATTTTACTTGGGAATGGCATTTATTGGTGTGTTTTTCCTTTCTCCTTGAGGGAAACAAGGTCCAGAGTCAGCTCATCTGCTGAAGAACAGGCATGAAGAGCAAGAAGGAGATGAGGGAGATATCTCAGATGAGGAAACAGAGGGGAAGGAGGGGAGCAGGAGAGACTCATCCCCGAGCGGTGTCCGGCAGCGCCCCGTGCCCAGGGCTGCTCCTCTGCACAAACCTTAGCTGCATTTGCACCAGGGTTAGTGTCTGGGTCAGCAATGTCAAATCCTCCTGCTTGAACAGAAGAAATGACTCCTGGCTTGGTAATGTTGCTGCATTTCATGAATTCGGAGGAAATAATAATAATAATAAAAAAATTCAAAAAGCATCAGGTATTCCAGAGGAAAAGTTGCTGTTGCAAATGGCTGGAACTTCTCCTGCCTGTGTGCAGAGAAGTGCCAAGGAATAATTGCTGTGGCTTCTGGGATGATTTGTTCCCTAGGGATTATTTGGAAGAGAATGTAAACCAGAGTCATTGCTGCATTAGGGAGCATTAGCAAGGAAAATGCACTCACCTTAAACCTCCCAAAAGGGTTCCCTGCTCTTATACTGTTTGTCAGTATAAATCTCTAGCTGTGCCCTGAAGAAATGCTGAGGGGAAAAAGTTCCTTTAGTTATGGAACTAAAATTCCTTTAATTGAGGCTTTTAACGTGACAAAAACTGCTTTTTGCTATGACAATGAGTGCTACAAACCCCTCCAACCTTTTTTCTTACAAAAAACTGATGGAGCTTAGCACAAACACTCCTGCAGTGGGATCCTCTGGCTGACCAGAAACCTGCTGCTTGCATCCATTTCTTCCAGAAAAAGCTGTAGAAAACTCTGTGAGCTTCTTGGCAAAGTAGTTTTTCTCTAGGAGCAAGTGACAAGCAGCACCTTGAAGTCTTGTCTGTCTCTGTGACTCCACGTGGCAATAGTTTACACACAGATTTCTCTGTGCAAATCCTCTCCATTCCTCCTCCTGGATGCCAGCAGGGCTCTGCTTGTTTTTAATCCATCATTTCTTACTCAAATCTTGCTGTAAATCCATGCAGGCTCTACCTGGCCTGAAATTGAAATAACTCCTTTCTATTTTTTTTTTTTTTCCTGTTTTCACAAAATCATTTTGGAAACATTAAACCTGAATTTTTTCTTTAAAAAAAAAAGAAAAAAAAATAGTTTATTCTTGTCTGTATGGTGTTTGTTTTCACTCTGTATAGAAATAAAAAGAATGCACATGCCCATTGGACCAGTGTTGTAAAGAGTTTTCCATATTCTTTTGATTCAATTCCAAAGTTTTTGCAAGGGAAGGATCAGCCTAATACTGAGCACATTTAGATTTTTTTTCCAAACCTGTTTCTGATTTTTTTTTTGTTTAGCTTTATGGGTTTTTAGCTTTTATTTGTAGTTATTTAGGTTTTTTAGTGTTTTTTGTGGGAATCTTTAAAATTAGAGAGTTTTAAGAAAGTTAGGAAAAAAGCAGGCCAGGGGATTTATATTTGTAGTTATTCCGTGGGATTTTTTAATTGTTCATCTGACTTCTTCCCCTTTTTTTGTTTCTTTTCTCTGCATTGGTGCTCTGGAATGCCTTGACTTCAGTGCTGTGTGTTAGAAAGATCAACTGATGTTTGAAAGAGTCTTTTTGGCTAAAATCTGTCTTTTTTTAAAGCTAAAACCTCTCCTGGTGTTGGAATGAAGACCACTGTGTGTGCCAGAATTGCCCTTGAGGTGTTGGTTTTGTGGAATTGCCTTAAATTCTCTAAAAGTTCCCATCTCTGAGCCTTTGTCACTCATAAATAAAGCAATAAATAAATAAATCCTGAGGAGAATTAGCAGCACTGCCTTGGATCCGTGGTGGTTTTGCAGTTTGGAGAGGGCTTGAGGAGACAGAAACGTTGTAGCTGGTAGGAAAAAGTGTTCAATTGTTTTAAAAGCTGAACTCTGCTCACTCCACTTGGGATATATTTAAATGTAGCTTTTCTAAGTGCAGAGATTTTTCATTTTTCAGTTCCAACCAAACTTGGTGCAGTACAGAGAGGACACCCTGCTGATTGTGGCTGACTTCTCATTTTAAAAGAACACCCAACCTTTCCTTTGTTCCTGGACTTGGGGCTCCTGCTTGGGCAAGAATTTCCAGCATTAATTCACATTTTTTTCTCTGCCTGCTGCTCACTTCTCCCTGCCTTCCCTGAGTTATTCCATGGCTGATTCCCTTGGACCAGCTTTTCTTTACCCTCCAAACTCCCTATCTTGATTAATCCAGTGACTTTCCAGAACCAAACCCCAAACCTGCCTGGTGGGGGTGACTGTTCCCAGCTGTGCAATTCCTGCTTGGATTATCCACAGGCAGCTCTGCTCATCTCACCCTTCACATTTCTCACAATATTTTGGGTTTGTCCTGTGAATATTTAAGTTCCTTGATTGATTTTTTGTTGTTGTTGTTTTTTTAAAAATCTCTATTCCAAAGACAGAAACGTTGTAGCTGGTAGGAAAAAGTGTTCAATTGTTTTAAAAGCTGAACTCTGCTCGCTCCACTTGGGATATATTTAAATGTAGCTTTTTTAAGTGCAGAAATTTTTCATTTTTCACTTACAACCAAACTTGGTGCAGTATAGAGAGGACACCCTGCTGATTGTGGCTGACTTCTCATTTTAAAAGAACACCCAACCTTTCCTTTGCTGTGCTGGACTTGGGGCTCCTGCTTGGGCAAGAATTTCCAGCATTAATTCACATTTTTTTTCTCTGCCTGCTGCTCCTGCTCACTTCTCCCTGCCTTAGGCACAGAACCAAAACCCCAAACCTGCCTGGTGGGGGTGACTGTTCCCAGCTGTGCAATTCCTGCTTGGATTATCCACAGGCAGCTCTGCTCATCTCACCCTTCACATTTCTCACAATATTCTGGGTTTGTCCTGTGAATATTTAAGTTTCTTGATTGATTTTTTTGTTGTTGCTGTTTTAAAAATCTCTATTCCAAAGATGTTTACTGAGGCTGAGTGGTGTAACCTGAGTGTAAGAGCCTGTCCTTTGTGTGTTTTCATGTTGCAAATATCAATTTTGTGAAAACCAGACTGCCCTTTCCATATCACCTGGACCAGGCCTGTTTCATTCCAGAAAGAAATAATGACAATAATGTAACAATAATTTTGTTTTTTCAGAGAGTCTTCAAGTAAAAAATAACCACCAGCTTTGGATTCCTGTGTTTGTGTCTTTTTATTTTTATTTTGCTGCTTAGTCATGAAACAGCTGCTTCCATGGATAAAAATTATAACCCTGAAGCTATAAAAATATTTTTTTGAAAAGTCAGGTGTGAATAATAATTCAAAGTAAAGCTGCACTGAGTAGCCAGAAATGGTAATAAAATGGTTTTCTGCAGCAGAAAATGTAGGCTGGAGTCGACAAATGATGTTTAAAATTCATTTTTTTTGGTGGCTGCTTTCTGTGGTTGTGTGAAATGCTGTGAGGGGTGTGGGATCAACACTCTGGGATTAATCCTGGAGTGGGAAGCTTAATTCCAACTGCTGGCAGCTCTGAAGTGAAGGAGGAGACAAATCCAGACAAGGAATGCCAGAGTGTTCTGAGTTACAGCCTGTTCCTCCCCTGCATCCCTGCCCTTGGGAATGGCTGCTGAGGGTCTGGCAGCTCTGGGGGGGTGGAATTTTCTGGAAAAGTGCAGTAATGCTCTTAAAGGCCTCCTTGACAGGAGTAAGGAATTGAGAATTCCACAGGCACTCAGGGGATGCTCATGGAAACCTCACTCCCCTCCTCTTCCACTCAGTGAGGTACATCCAACAGGGAATAACAACAAAAGGGAAAAAAACAAGGGAAAAAAAACAAGGTAAAAAATTGGAATATTTTCAGATATTAAAATGGTTGGGAATGGCCTGATAAAAAAGAAATGTCTGGGAATTGTTGGCACTTGGTGTTTGCCAGATTGCCCAAGGTTAGGTTGGAAATAAGTTGTTTCAGTTGTGATCATGATTGATGGGGAAGGAGACATTTCAGTGTTCAGCCATGGTTTAGGTCAAACTGAAATATTTTCAGATATTAAAATGGTTGGAAATGGCCTGATAGGAAAGAAATGTCAGGGGATTGTTGGCACTTGGTGTTTGCCAGATTGCCCAGGGTTGGGTTGGACATCAGTGGTTTCAGTTGTGATCATGATTGATGGGGAAGGAGATATTTCAGTGTTCAGCACTGGTTTAGGTCAAACTGAAATATTTTTGGGTATTAAAACGGTTGGGAATGGCCTGATAAGAGAAATGTCTGGGAATTGTTGGCATTTGGTGTTTGCCAGATTGCCCAGTGTTGGGTTGGAAATAAGTTGTTTCAGTTGTGATCATGATTGATGGGGAAGGAGATATTTCAGTGTTCAGCACTGGTTTAGAAACACCAAACACAATCTCAATTTTAAGGTTTCTTTGCTTTGAGAAGGGGGAATTGTCTCTCCTGCAGGTGTCTTGTTCTTGGTTTGACCTGGACAACATCACCTTTGGCCTTTCCCTGAGTTATTCCATGGCTGATTCCCTTGGACCAGCTTTTCTTTACCTTCCAAACTCCCTACTTGATTAATCCAGTGACTTTCCAGAAGAATTTCTGCCTGAACCTCCCTTTTCCTCTCACTTTCCCCTGCTTTAAACTTCCCAGCCACAAATCTCAGTTCCATTTCTCATTGCTTACAGAAATTCCCTTTCACTGCAAGGCAGATCTAAAAGGACAACTTTTAGGTCTTTGGAATTCTGCCTGCCCCAGGTGGGTTCCCAAAAACCAGGAGGGATCCTGGGCAGGAGGGGTTGAGGTGGATGTGGCTGATGTGTGAGGGCAGGTTCTGAAATCCCTGTGAACATCAGAGGAGGAAAAGCACCAGTGAAATCTTTATGTCTCTAAAAGGTTTTTTTCTGCGTGTATTAAAAGGTTTTTTAGTGTGTATCTAAAAGTTTTTTTCCTAAATTAAATTACAACTCTACCAGGGAGTTTTAAAGTGCCAAAGGAGACACCATCAATGCAAGGTCACTATTAAAGATAATATTTTTCTCAGCTGTGCTTTTCCTTCCAGAGTCTTTGTTTTGCTGAGCCTGGACCTCAATGCCCTTTCCCCCCCACCATTTGTGTGACTGCTGATTCCTCAGGAAGATTCTCTCTGAATTTTCCTTTAAATTCCTTGGCATGTGGATGTATCAAGAATCAAGGAGAAGATGTGTTCAGAGTAAAGATTTCTGGGATAAATGGTTCTCCAAGGACAAGTAGCCATTTTTCCCTCTTCCTCCTTTTCTCACCCTCTTGTCAAATATTTGGGAAGTATTTGAAGTGAGGTCTTATACAGATTCCCTTTTCCTTTTTCCTTTCCTTTCTCCTTTCCTTTCTCTTTTCCTTTCTCCTTTCCCCTTTCCTTTCCCCTTTCCTTTCCCCTTTCCTTTCCCCTTTCCTTTCCCCTCCCCTCCCCTTCCCTTCCCTTCCCTTCCCTTCCCTTCCCTTCCCTTCCCTTCCCTTCCCTTCCCTTCCCTTCCCTTCCCTTCCCTTTCCCTTTCCCTTTCCCTTTCCCTTTCCCTTTCCCTTTCCCTTTCCCTTTCCCTTTCCCTTTCCCTTTCCCTTTCCCTTTCCCTTTCCCTTTCCCTTTCCCTTTCCCTTTCCCTTTCCCTTTCCCTTTCCTTCCCTTTCCCCCTCTCCCCTTTCCTTCCTTTCCCCCTCTGTGTGTTCCCAGGGTCAGGAATGTCACCCCCTGTGCCCCCTTAGGACAGCCCATGTCCCTGTCTCCAGAATTCCCCAAGTTTTTGGGATGCTCTGAGCGGTGCTGCCACAACTCGAGAGCTGCTCAATGAAATCCCTGCGTGAGGAGCAATAAAAGCCAGAATCATTCCTGAGATCTCCGTGGTTCAGGGAGGACACTCTGGGTGTAATCCCGGTGGTTTTAGCTCCGTCAGGCTGATGGGTGTGTGACACCCGGCTGAGGGAGCTGCCAGGTTGATGCACCACTTGTCAAGTGATCCATCCCCATCCCGATCCATCCCCTTCCTGATCCATCCCCATCCCGATCCATCCCCATCCCGATCCATCTCCTGCCTGATCCATCCCCTGCCTGATCCATCCCCTTCCTCATCCATCCCCTGCCTGATCCACCCCCTTCCCGATCCCTTTCCAATCCATTCCTTTCCTGATCCATCCTTTTTCTGATCCATCCCTTTCCCGATCCCCTTCCTGATCCATCCCCTTTCCCTATCCATCCCCTTCCTGATCCATCCCTTTCCTGATCCATCCCCTTCTCCATCCCTTTCCTCATCCCTCCCCTGCCCAATCCATCCCTTTCCTTATCCCCTTTCCTGATCCCTTTCCCGATCCATCCCTTTCCCAATCCACTTCCTTCCTGATCCCTTTCCCAATCCATCCCCTTCCTGATCCATCCCTTTCCTGATCTCTTTCCCAATCCATCCCTTTCCTGATCCCTCTCTTCCCCAATCCACCCCCTTCCCAATTCATCTCTTTCCTGATCCATCCCCTTTCCTGATCCCTTTCCCCATCCATCCCCTTCTTGATCCATTCCTTTCCCGATCCATTCCCATCCCTTTCCTGATCTATCCCCTTCCTGATCCCTTTCCCCCATTTTCCAATCCATCCCCTGCCCAATCCACCCCCTTCCCGATCCATCCCTTTCCTGGTCCATCCCTTTCCCAATCCACCCCCTTCCCAATCCATCCCTTCCCAATCCATCCCATTGCTGATCCATCCCTTTCCTGATCCCTTTCCAATCCATTCTTTTCCCGATCCATCCCCTTCCTGATCCATCTCTTTCCTGATCTATGCCCTTCCTGATCCCCATCCCGATTCATCCCCTTTCCTGATCCCTTTCCCTCTCCATCCCCTGCCCGATCCATCCCTTTCCTGATCCCCTTCCCGATCCATCCCCTTCCCCATCCCTTTCCTGATTTCTCCCCTTCCCGATCCATCCCTTTCCTGATCCCCTTCCCGATCCATCCCTTTCCTCATCCCTTCCCCCTCCCGATCCATCCCTTTCCTGATCCCCTTCCTGATCCATCCCTTTCCTGATCCCCTTCCCGATCCATCCCTTTCCTGATCCATTCCTTTCCTCATCCCCTTCCCGATCCATCCCCTTCCCCATCCCTTTCCTGATCTCTCCCCTTCCCGATCCATCCCTCCCCTGATCCCCCTCCCAGTCCATCCCTTTCCTGATCCCCCTCCCAATCCATCCCTTTCCTGATCCCCCTCCCAATCCATCCCTTTCCCGGCCCATCCCCGTGAGCAGCGATGCTGCAGCCAAGCCCTGTCTGCCTGGGATCTGAGCTTTCCCCGGAGTTCTCCTCCTGTTTTCTCGATCAGGAGAGGCAACACCGAACCCTGCCCCAGGGGAAGAGTTGTTTGTTGGGATGCTCGGCTGGAATTCCGCAGCCAGGACTGGAACTCGCTCCATCCACCATGGGGTGGTGCAGTGAGACCTCGCAGGGAGAGAGAAGCGGCCAGCGCAGCCCCTCGGCACAAACACGGTGCAGAAACCTTCACAATCGGTGTTTTTGCAAGATTTCCTGATTGAAATCCCTCCTGTGGCCGCTGAAGATGCCTCGTTTGTCTCCTGCACGCCCAGGAAAGGGAGAAGCCGGGTGGAGCCGGGTGAAATTGGGGCTGGATCTGGCTGCAGGGCAGGGTGGGGAATGTGCAGCTGGGGCTCCCTGCTCCTGCCTCGAGAGGAGCTCCGGGGCATCACTCTCTGCTTTTGTTTAGGATAATTGGGAGTTTAGGATAATTAAGCCTAATAATTAATGCTCCTCACGCTATTAATGCTCCAACCTGGGTTTGCTTAAATAGATTTTTATTTTTTAAAGTATTTTTAAAAGAGTTTTGGAGCACATTTCCTAAAGGGCTGCTCCAACTTGACTCCAGAGTTGTGGAAGAGGTGAGGCCAGAAGAAGAGAAAGGAACCATCCGACCACGTGGTGGCAACGTGGAGATGCTACAGAAGGATTGCTTGGATTGCTGTGCTTCCCTGAAGGAATTTTCACTTCTACAGAAACACCTGAAGTTAATTTATGGCTTAAAAGAGGGTGGTAAAAGCAGGAAATGTAAATATTTTCAGCTGCTGACCCTGTGGATGCCCACAGTGGCGTGGACCAAACAAATGGAGAAAGCAGTTTTTTATTGAGAGACTTTTCTTTTTTAGGGAGAAAGAGTTGTAGTGAGACCTTTCTGAATAAAAGGATGTCAGGAAATGAATAATTAAGGCTGAGCCAGAGGAAGTGCAGAGGGAAGGCACCTGGCAGCAGGATGGGGTTTGGCTTGAAGTAACTGAAATCTCCAACTCCTGCACTGGGCTTTCCAAAGATGGATTTATTTTGTGGAGATTGAGACCATCACTTGGATTTCCAGGCCTGGCAGTGAACAGTGGGAAGTTGAGGAGAGATTTTGTGGCTCTCCACAATGCCCTGACAAGAGAGGGCAGCCAGGTGGGATTCAGGCTCTGCTCCCAGGGAACAGGGAAAGGATGAGAGGAAACGGCCTCAGGTCATGCCAGGGGAGGTTCAGGTTGGATATGAGGAAGAATTTACTCATGGAAAGGATGGTCAAACATTGGAACTGCTCAGGGAGGTGGTGGAGTCTCCATCCCTGGAGGGATTTAACAACAATGTGGATGTGGCACTTGGGGACATGGGACAGTGGTGGCCTTGGCAGTGCTGGGGGAACAGTTGGGCTTGATGGTCTTAGAGAGCTTTTCCAACCTCAACAATTCCACGATTCCATGGAAGCTGCCCAGAACATGCTGTCTTCCATGGTAGGTCACCCACAGGTGCATCCTCAAAACCTGCTGGCATTTCCCTTGCCCAGCTCTGTCCTGCTCCTCCTGATTTCCCCACTGAGTGCTGGACCAGCAGGAGGAAGCCAGCAGAGGAGGGAGCCTGGGAGGGCAGCAGGCTGCTGCTGCTGGCTCTGTGGGGCAGGAGATGGGAGAATTCCAGGGCAGGAGCAGCATTTTGGCTGCCCCAGGGAGAGCTGGGCTGCTCTGGGTGTGCTCCTCACTGGAATCCTGCGCAGTGCTCAGAGGGGAAGAAAGGCTCTGGGATGGGCAGGTGCTGAGCAGTGCTGCCCTGGGGCTCTGCCTGTGCTGCAGCTGCAGCTCTCTGGATTTTCTGCCCTGTGAATGAACATAACAAACCAGTTTTCTCCTCAGGGCAGCACGGCAGGGATTTTTCCCCTCCGTTGGCTGCGGGGCCGGGAGCCAAACCCGGCGGTGCCCACGCCTGGCGTGCGTGTCCCAGCGGGATCCCTGGAGCTGCCAGCAAGGCTGGGCTCTGCCCCTGCACGTCCTGAGGGGCCACAACGACCTGGTGCCACCTGGGCTGTGCCACGTGGCAGGTGGGACCCGTGGGGATGTGCCCACCTTGGAGCTGGGACTGCTGAAAAATGGATGGAATGTGGGAGAACAGGGAGTAATCCTGCCCTGGAAGGAGGATAAGGGATGGCAGCCTTGGTGCTTAAGTTTGGTGTTCAGAAGAACATCAAGAGAACACCTGGAGAAGGGAAGGATCCAGGGAGACCTTAAAAACTTTCCAGGGCCTAAAGGGGCCCCAAGAGAGCTGGAGATGGACTTGGGACAAGGCACGGGGGGACAAGACAAGGGAGAATGACTTTAAGCTGGAAAAGGGTAGATGTGGAATATTGGGAAGGAATTCCTGGCTGTGAGGGTGGTGAGGCCCTGGCACAGCTTCTCTGGCACAGGGTGTCCAGAGAAGCTGTGGCTGCCCCTGGATCCCTGGAAGTGCCCAAGCCAAGCTGGACGGGGTTTGGAGCCACCTGGGATGGTGGAAGGTGGCCCTGCCCAGGGCAGGGGTGGGACTGGGTGTTCTTGAATGTCCCTTTCAATTCCAAAAGTTCTATGACTCTGTGAAATCCCTCATTGCTGAGTTTTGAGGTAAGACTTTCTCCACAGTGTCTTTGGCATAAATTACCTGTATTGATTATCTGCTGGCTCCAGTAACTGGGAATAGGCAGAACAAAGCCACAAACCAGCTCAGGGCTGCTTCCCACCACAAACAGGAGCATGTGGAGCTGGGCTTGGCGATCCTTGTGGCTCCCTTCCAACTCAGGGCCCTCTGTGCTTCTCTTCTGTGACTCTGTGACATTTTTAGGAGATCCTTCCAGACCCCCATGAGCTGCAGGAGCAGTTTGCTGGTCCCTGCATGCAGAGCAGCTCCAGCACGGAGCTGTTTCCAGCTCCTGCCTCACCCAGGAGCAGCAACAGCAGCTGAGGCAGAGATGCAGGATCCTGTTTTGGAGATTTCCCATTTCTGCTATCATTAACCCTCCAATGGCCTCTGGCTTATTTTCCCAGCTGGGCTGATTCATCATTCCCTGTCCCTTTAGTCTCTTGGCCATCTCCTCAATCCCTTCAATCCCAACATGTATTTCTGTTTATCAGGCCTTTCCACTGGATGTTTTTTTTTGCCTGGCTGGCTTTGCAGAAGTGGTTTATTTACAAATCTGCCCAGAATTGGCTCCAAGTGACGCGGGTGTTGGTTGAAGGAAAGCTGATTTTTGACAAAGTCAGCACAAGAACGGGAACAGATGGGGACGTTGATGAATTTGATTTTGCTAAATGTTGTCCTCCTGCAAATCAGCTTGCTTTTCCCTATTAGCATAAGAAGCAGCAAAAAAAAGAATTTAATTTCTCTAAACATTTCCCCTTAATGATCTACCTCTCCAGCTCAGAGATATATGTGGCTGCTTATTAGCAGAACAGCTGAATTCCTTCCACCGAGGATCGACTGCAATTTTGAGGTGATTTCTGCCACTTCTCCTTCCCTGGGGTGGGAGCTGTGCTTAGGAAAGGTGGTTGCTGTTTTGAAGTGGTATCAGCTCAGGGGTTTATGTGTGTTTAGTTGATTGAACTGAGTGATTTAAATTTTTTTTTAAATTTCATTTTGATTTTGGAAGGCACATTTTGGAGGTGCTGCCATCCATCCAAATGTCACTGGTGAGCCCTGTACCTGTGCCCAGCATCCCCAGAGCTGCATCCCTGTGGCCCTTGCATGCAGGAGGGGCAGGAGGAGGTGGGAGAAGCCCAGAGGCAAAGAATTCCCAAAGCTTTGGGCTGGAATCAGCCCCCAGCAGCAGCACTGGGCATCGAGTGCTGCAGCACTCACAGCGTGCAGGCTCCATCCTCTGCCAAGAGCCCTCAGGAAAACCTGGCACAATTCCCCACAGGAATCAGCCCTGGCACAGCCCCAGGGGCTGCCCCTGCTCTGCCCTTCCCTCACTCCCTGCCCCCAGAGCAGATGAATCCCAGAGACTCTTCCTGCAGCCTTCCTCCATCCTGGAGTGGGGCAGAGCTGCTGTTCCCCCTCACAGCCCCCAGGAAAGCTCAACTGTCCCAAAATGCTGAAAGCACCATGAGCTGGGTGCCCTCACCACCCTCCCAGCCAGGAATTCCCAATTCCCAATGTCCCCTGTAACCCAGATGAAGCCATTCCCTGGTTCCTGTCCCTCCATCCCTTGTCCCCAGTCCCTCTCCAGCTCTCCTGGAGCCCCTTCAGGCCCTGCCAGGGGCTCTGAGCTCTCCCTGGAGCCTTCTCCTCTCCAGGTGAGCACCCCCAGCTCTCCCAGCCTGGCTCCAGCCCTTGGAGCAGCACCTTGGCCTCTCTGGACTCATTTTTATATTGGACACCCAGATCTGCCTTTCCTCTCAGCCCAGGAACTAAAAGCTCTAAGCCTTGATTTTTATTTTCATTTTCTCTCATCTCCTGAAGCTGCACAGCTCTGATTGATTCATCCCATTGGTCACACTGACTTCAGCCTTATCCATGAGCTTGGAGCCTCTGTCACCTCCTGCAGTGCACTGGGTACTGCACATCTCCTGCTGGATCTGCCTGTCCCACCGTGTCTGAGCCCAGCCATAAACTGAGGCTCAGGATAAGCTGCTGGAGCCAACTCCCTGCTGGGCACTTTAATTTCTTATTAATTTCTTCCCAATATCCAGTTAAATCCATCTTCCACTGGCTTAAGGACATTCCTCCTTGTCCTGCCACTCCAAAGTTCCTGTCCAGATCTCTTGTAGCCCCCTCTAGGAGAGATGAAATCCAAATTTTTGGGTTTTGTTTCTTCAGCTTTACCCACATGTGCTTTTCCAAACTTCTGTATTCCTGCCATTTGTCCTCTGCCTTACTCAAACCACAGAGTCATGGGACACAGGGAATGATTTCCCACTGCCAGAGCACAGGGGTGGATGGGATATTGGGAATTTGGAATTCCTGGCTGGGAGGACCATAGGGTGCCCAGAGAAGCTGTGGCTGCCCCTGGATCCCTGGAAGTGTCCCAGGCCAGGCTGGATGGGATTGAAGCACCCTGGCATAGTGGAAAGTGACCCTGTTCTCCCCTCTAGGAGAGATGAAATCCAAATTTTTGGTTTTGTTTCTGCAGCTTTACCCACATGTGCTGGTGGCACTGGCCTTCTCCAAACCTCTGTATTCCTGCCATTTGTCCTCTGCCTTGCTCAAGGCATCCTGCTGTCCCACAGAGTCATGGGACACAGGGAATGACCTCCCACTGCCAGAGCACAGGGATGGATGGGATATTGGGAATTCCTGGCTGGGAGGGTGGGCAGGCCCTGGCACAGGGTGCCCAGAGAAGCTGTGGCTGCCCCTGGATCTCTGGAAGTGTCCCAGGCCAGGCTGGATGGGATTGAAGCACCCTGGCATAGTGGAAGGTGTCCCTGTTCTCCCCTCTAGGAGAGATGAAATCCAGATTTTTGGGTTTTGTTTCTGCAGCTTTACCTACATGTGCTGGTGGCACTGGCCTTCTCCAAACTTCTGTATTCCTGCCATTTGTCCTCTGCCTTGCTCAAAACATTCTGGAGAGCATCCTGCTGTCCCACAGAGTCATGGGACACAGGGAATGGCTTCCCACTGCCAGAGGGCAGGGATGGATGGGATATTGGGAATTTCTGATTGGAAAGGTGGGCAGGCCCTGGCACAGGCTGCCCCTGGATCCCTGGAAGTGTCCCAGGCCAGGTTGGATGGGGTTGAAGCACCCTGGGATGGTGGAAGGTGTCCCTGCCCATGGAATGGGGTGGGATTTAAGGTCCCTCCCAACCCAAGCCACTCTGGAATTCTGTGATTTGCAATGCAATCCATTGAAACGTGCAGGTGAAGAGAGCAATGGGAGGCATTTCCTCCATGTGCCAATAAATCCCTGGGAGACAGATCCACCTGGCTGGATCAAAGAGCACTCAAGGGCTGCTTGGCTTGGCTCCCTGGCAGGATGCTCCAGAGCAGAGGCAGCCTGGAAGATGAAAGGTTCATTAATGACTGCACAGATGTCTCGGACATCCGAGCTGTGCCTGTGGAACTTCCCAGTGCCAACTGCAAAGAGGGAGATCAGCTTTCCTCTCCCAGCCAGAGCCTGATTTAGTCACAGATGACACCTGTGCATCCTCAGAGCTGTAAATCCCCCTGATGGTGGAGGTTTGACAGCCACGGAAGGGTGGTGGTGGTGCTGAGGTTGTATCCTGATGATCCCCATGTTTGTCTCTCCAGTGGGAAATGAGGCATTTGTGCCGTGCATGGTGTGGGAGAGAGGAATCCAATGAAATGATGCTGTTCTAATCCTGAGCTCTGTGCACCACTGCTGTTATCCTGTGGCAGAAAAATGGGAATGGCAACCAGCTCGTCCTTCTAACGAGGGAGTCCTGATCAAGGCTTCAGCGTGTGCTCTGTATTCACAGACAGTTCCACGTCTGCTTTTCTCCTTTAATCACCTCATTGCATTGGATTTGCCAGATGAAGAGTCCCTTTTTATGAGCTCCTCCTCTAAGACTGAAATATAGAGTTTAATTATCTCCCCTTTATTTATTTATTTCAACTCCACGGGCTTGCAGCCCTTCTGTGGAGCTGCTCTGTCACATTCACATTTTCTGGAAAAAAATCCCTTCACCCAGGATTTTGCTCCTGGGAAGCTGAGAAGCCTCAGAGAAGAAGGAAATCAAATTCTTATCTCATTTGCTTCTCCTGTGTTGTGCTCACATGTGGACAGTGTTTGGAGATTGTTTATCCAACAGGTGATTGTTTCATTGGTTTTCTGTGAATTGTTTTGACTTATTGGCCAATCAGGGCCAAGCTGTGTCAAGATTCTGAAAGAGTCACGAGTTTTTATTATTATCTTCTTAGCCTTCTGTCTGTATCCTTTCTGTATTCTTTAGTATAGCATAGTTTAGTATTATATAATATAATATAATATAATATAATATAATATAATATAATATAATATAATATAATATAATATAATATAATATAATATAATATAATATAATATAATATAATATAATATTATCCTTCTGAGAACATGGAGTCAGATTCATCATTCCTTCCTGCAAATTCACCACTGCTCCCCTCCACGGGAGGCTGGAAGGAGAAGATTCCAGAGGATGTGACTCATTTGTGGTGCTGTGCTTTGCTGAGAGCATCAGCAATATCCGAGGAGCTGGGATTGCTCCTGGCTGCTCGTGCAGTCGGGAATGAGCCGGAGTGTGGCTGCACGGTGAATTATTGATAAGGGAATAACAGCAGCTGGAGATAATCTCTCCCACGGAATATGGGGAATAAATCTTCTCTGCTGTTCAGGGAGTTAAGTCTCTCAGTGAGGAGAATGGGAATAATGGGTGGCAGGAGGTTTTCCTTGAGTGAAGGGCGTGGAGGGAGCCCCTAAGATTGGTGTGCAGCATTGCAGGGAAGGGATTTGGCTCTGAGAGAGGGGGTGGGTTTCACCCACAGACCTCACCCTTCATTTGGGAGCTGCTACTGAGCTGAGAGCTGTGGGTTTTCCAGGAGAAACAGGTCAGGGAAACTGGGAATCAAACAGGCATCCCAGTACCTGCCAGGGGGAGAGGAGGGGATCACATCACCTGCAGAGGATCATTTTTGATGTGTCTTGGTTTGAAAAGCCAGGTGTCTCCTAAGAAAGGCAGGAGCCTCCCTTGAAATGGAAAATGCAAACACCCTAGGAATAACAGTTCTTTACTAGGAAAATTAAAAATACAAATGCAATAGTACAAAAAAGAAAAAAAAGCCCTGCCAGAGTGTAAGCATGCCCTGTCCCCTGTGTGCCAGGGTGGTGTCCCAGCCCCATCCCATGGGGGCTCAGCCCTCCTGCAGTGCCAGCTGTGGTTCTGCTGCAGCAGGGATCCTGCACAAGGGGGGAGTTTTCCTCTGCAGCTCCAGGGCTGCTGGAGATGGGCCTGGGCTCCCTCTGGCCATGCAGGGCAGCAGAAAGCTGCTCCTCTGGCAATGCAGGGGGCAAAGGCTGCTGTGCTGGGCCAGGCTCAGCTTGGATCCAGGTAGGAATGCTTGGCTCCTGCCCTGGGCACAGCATCTCCCCATGGGATGGGGGAATGGGATCAGCCCTGCAGGGACACTCAGTGCCCATGGACAGCAGAGATCTCCTGGAGGGAGGGTTGGCTGTGGCAGAGAGAAAGAAAAAACTGCCCCAGGGACAGCAGGTAACTGCCTGTCATCTTGTTCTTCTAAGTTTTTCTAAGCCTTCTGATGTTTACATTTTTCAATGGAGTTTCTCATGCACTTTTATGTAAATAATGATTGTTTTTGCCTTTTTTTTGTGGAGGAGGAGAAATTTGATGGACTGTGTGTTTGACCAGTGTCATTGCAGAAGTAGCAATTTCATCCTCCAATCCAGGGTCGCTTTTGGAATTCTGTATATATCAAGGTCAAGAAATAAACTTCCCTTCTTTTTTACCCTGGAGGTTTCAGAGTCTGTGTTGTTCATCTCGTGTCCTGTTGTGACACTGCCCACCTGTAACAGATGGGAAATGAAATACACACCCCCATTTCCAACCTAAGACATGATGTTGCCTCTCCATGGCAGGGGCAGCCCCTGGAACTGTCCCTTCCCCAGGACACAGCTGGGAAAGGGGTGACACAGCTCCAGCCAGGGGTGGCAGCAGGCACCAAGCACGGCCATCAGGGAGTGTTGTCACATTTTTCTTCACAGAGAAAAGCAAGGCACAATTCCTCCCAAGGATTTCTGAGATTCACATTCTCTGAACCTCAGAGAACACAGTTCTTATCACTTGCTGTGCCTGTGTTGTGCCCAAGCAGAATGCAATGTGGAGATTGCTTATCCAGAGTGAGGATGTTTTGTTTCCTTGGCCTGTCAGGGCCAGGTGTGTGTGTGTGTCAGGACTGGGAGTGACAGTCACAGGATTCTGGGCAGTGTGAGCAGAGTGAGTGCTTGGCAGATTCAGTTTAGATGAACTGTACATAGCATAGTATAATAAAGTAATTAATTAGCTTCCTGATATCCATGGAGTCCTCCTCATCATTCTCTCCCCTTCGTTGGAGTCACCTTTGATTTACAATAAGGGAGGATGGGTGCACTGGGATGTGGATGGGGAAGGGGCACAGCAGGGTCAATACCTGCTCCAGTGAGGCTGTTTCCAGCTTTTCCATGCCAGAAAGTTTTATCTTGACAGCAGCTCTTGGTTACGAGTGTTGGGGAAGATGAAACAGGAAAGCTTTATAAATATGATTTCTTGGCAAAAGATTTTGAGAATATGGAAACTATAAGCGAGATTGAAATGAAAGCAAGCTTTGAGATATCTCAGTTACTGAACAACTGCAAAACAATGGTGTGGCTGGCTGAAAGTAATCTCTTTTTGATGAAACAATACTTTTTGCTTGCAGACAGGTTTAAGTGTCAGAGCAGACTTTACTAGCTTAGCAGAAGGGGTCTAAAGAGTAGTTTTTAGGGTTTAAAATGTAACACAGTATGGTAATGTAATGATTCTTACAGGCTGTATGTAAATGCTATAGGATTTGTATATTGTAGTAGATTGGTTAGTGAGAATTAGAATATTCAGCACAGAAGAAGATTTATTGTGTTGTAACAGGAACTTGGCTCTCTTACCCTCTTACCCTCTTACTCTCTTATCCTCTCATCCTCTCTCTCTCTCTCATCCTCTTTACCCCTCTCGGGCCTGCTCTGAGCTGCCAGCTCCAAGCAGGGCCTTTGCACTCACACTTTCTGCAATAAACTGCAAGTTCTACAACTTAGCTTTAGAGATCTCTCATCTCTGTCCATCCCAACCATCCTACCCCCCGATGGTCCCACAAGGAGCTCCTGTGGAAGGTTCTCCTTTCCCACCAGGCCGAGCTCCCCTTCCATGGCCCGTGCTGAGGGTGGCACAGGCCGCAGCTGGGACAGCTGGACAGTGTTGGGTTATTTACAGTCAAATACCCCAAATTAAAATGTAACACAGTGTGGTAATGTAAAGATTCTTATAGGCTGTATGTAAATGCTATAGGATTTGTATATTGTAACAGATTGGTTAGTGAGAATTAGAATATTCAGCACAGAAGAAAATCTATTGTATTGTAATGGAAACTTCGCTCTTTTGCCCTCTTACCTTCTTACCCTCTTACTCTCTTATCCTCTCATCTTCTCTTTCTCTCTCATCTTCTTTACCCCTCTCTTCTCTCGGGCCTGCTCTCAGCTGCGACTGGCAGCTCCAAGCAGGGCCTTTGCCTCACACTTTTTGCAATAAACTGCAAGTTCTACAACTTAGCTTCAGAAACGTCTCGTCTCTGTCCATCCTGACCATCCTACCCCCCGATGGTCCCACAAGGAGCTCCTGTGGAAGGTTCTCCTTCCACCCCAGGCCGAGCTCCCATCCATGGCCTGTGCCGAGGGTGGCACAGGCCACAGCTGTGACAGCTGGACAGTGTTGGGTTATTTACAGTCAAATACCCCAAATTAAAATGTAACACAGTGTGGTAATGTAATGATTCTTATAGGCTGTATGTAAATGCCATAGGATTGGTATCTTGTACTAGATTGGTTAGTGAGAATTAGAATAGTCAGTACAGAAGAAGATCTATTGTATTGTAATGGAAACTTCACTCTTTTGCCCTCTTAACTTCTTACCCTCTTACTCTCTTATCCTCTCATCCTCTCTCTCTCATCTTCTTTACCCCTCTCTTCTCTCGGGCCTGCTCTCAGCTGCGACTGGCAGCTCCAAGCAGGGCCTTTGCCTCACACTTTTTGCAATAAACTGCAAGTTCTACAACTTAGCTTCAGAAACGTCTCGTCTCTGTCCATCCTGACCATCCTACCCCCCGATGGTCCCACAAGGAGCTCCTGTGGAAGGTTCTCCTTCCACCCCAGGCCGAGCTCCCATCCATGGCCTGTGCCGAGGGTGGCACAGGCCACAGCTGTGACAGCTGGACAGTGTTGGGTTATTTACAGTCAAATACCCCAAATTAAAATGTAACACAGTGTGGTAATGTAATGATTCTTATAGGCTGTATGTAAATGCCATAGGATTGGTATCTTGTACTAGATTGGTTAGTGAGAATTAGAATAGTCAGTACAGAAGAAGATCTATTGTATTGTAATGGAAACTTCACTCTTTTGCCCTCTTAACTTCTTACCCTCTTACTCTCTTATCCTCTCATCCTCTCTCTCTCATCTTCTTTACCCCTCTCTTCTCTCGGGCCTGCTCTCAGCTGCGACTGGCAGCTCCAAGCAGGGCCTTTGCCTCACACTTTTTGCAATAAACTGCAAGTTCTACAACTTAGCTTCAGAAACGTCTCGTCTCTGTCCATCCTGACCATCCTACCCCCCGATGCTCCCACACGGAGCTCCTGTGGAAGGTTCTCCTTTCCCACCAGGCTGAGCTCCCATCCATGGCCCGTGCTGAGGGTGGCACAGGCCACAGCTGGGACACCGGGACAGTGTTGGATTATTTACCATCAAATATCCTAAATTAAAGTCTTCAGGGGCACCCAGAGGCCCACCCAGAGTGTCTGACGCTGTTCAGGAGGGCGGCAGTGGCATGGAGGGGCTGCAGTGACCCCTCAGGGCCTGCACCCCTGGCAGCCAGGCCGTGCCCTGCCCTGGGCTCCGTGTGGAGCTGGGACGTGGGTTCAGCCTCCTCAAATCACAGCCTTTGTTCTCCTCTCTGATGTTGAACACAGAGAACATAACCCTGAGGTTAAGGGGGATAAATTCCCTCTGTTGCAGAGCAGATGGCCCAGCAGTGCAGCTGGGCTGGCTCTGCCAACACCATCAGGTTGGTACAAATCCCAATTTGGGGACAGATGGTCCTTTCACCAGCTATTGTATTTGCAGGGAACTGCCCTGACGAAGGCAGGAATGATGAATCTGACTCCATGTACTTAAAAGGCTAATTTACTACTTTATAATACTATATTATATTAAAGAATACTATATTAAAGAATACAGAAAAGATACTCAATGCTGAAAAGATAATAATGAAAAAATAAAAGATAATAATGAAAAAGAGAAAAGATAAAAGACAATAATGAAAACTCATGACTAATAATAATAATAATAAAAAGATAAAAGATAATAATGAAAACTTGTGACTCTTTCCAGAGTCTCGACACAGCTTGGCCCCAATTGGCCAAAGAGTGAAAACAACTCACAGCAGAATCCAGTGAAACAATCACCTGTGAGTGAACAATCTCCAAACACATTCCACATGAGCACAACACAGGAGAAGCAAATGAGATAAGAATTGTTTTTCTTTTCTCTGAAGCTTCTCAGCTTCCCAGGAGAAAACTCCTGGGTGAAGAGATTTTTCCAGAGAATGTGAATGCCACAAGCAACGGGGTCTGCCCAGCCTTGGCAGACCTGTGTGTTTTCTGCAAACAGATTCCTCTGCCCATCCCAGATCCCCATGGTGGATCTGGAGGGGCTCTGGTGATGGAAGCTCAAGGCATTTGTCTCACCCTTTGTGGGGTATAGTGGGATTTTCCCCTCTCCTTGCCATGCTTTGGGAGAGAAAAACTTCACAGTACCAGTGGATGCTCTTCCATTATTTAATTTGGAAGCAAATCCCATCACCCTGCATGGAGGGATGTCCTCCAGCAGCACAGCTCTGCTCTGGCTGCCCCGACACCACACACCTGGGTTTCCAACAACTAAAAAAGGCACTCAAATGGGTCAGTGCACACCTCTCCCATCCTTCTGGGAAGAGCAGAGTTCCCATTTCAGGTAAATCCTGCTGAGATGAGCCCCAGCAGCAGCACAGGGCTGTGATGTCCCATGGGAGGGTGCAGAGGGCAGGGGACAATTCCCCTGTTCTCATTTTTTGTGGGGCTGTGAGGCAAAGCACCAGTGCTGGGACACCAAACATATCCCTTTGCCAGGAATTCTGCAAGGAATTCTGCCCAGGCCATGGCACAGGGTGCCCAGAGCAACTGTGGCTGCCCCTGGATCCCTGGAAGTGCCCAAGGCCAGGCTGGAAGGAGCTCCCTGGGATAGCAGAAGGTGTCCCTGCAATGGCAGGGGTGGAATGAGATGATTTTAAAGATCTCTTTCAGCCCAAACCATTCCATGATTCCTGCTGCAGACCCTCAGCACTGGGGACTGCCAGGGCCCCTCCAGGCTCTGCTGCCAGCTCTGTGTTTTCCCAAATCCCTGGCTGGGTGTGTTTTGGGCACCAGTGGAAGGGGCACTGAGGAAGTTTCCCAGTCCCAGGGATGTCATTTCAGGGGTTGTGGTTTGGCTGAGCCACCGTGGAGAGCCACATCTGGACTGTATTTCTGGGAATCTGTAGAGCTGAGCTCTGTGTTCTCACTCAATTACAGTGGGACACTTGTCAGCAATTTCTTGTTTTTATTTCCTGCGACTTTCCAAACTTGGTTGTTAAAAAAAAAAAAAAAGGCAGGAGAAAAAAAATTCCAAAAAAACAACAAAAACCCCCAAAGCACATGACACGAGTTGGAAGTGCACCAGGAATGGATTTTTTCTGGACAGGAATGACTCCACTTCTGCTGGAGCAGTGTGTGCAGGGAGAAGGAGCTGCCCAGAGGGCTCCTTAATGAGCCTGTCAGTGTTCCATGGAATCACAGAGTGGTTTGGGTTGGAAGGGACCCTAAAAACCATCCCATTCCACCTTCCATGAGACCAGGTGTCTCCAAGCCCCATCCAGTGTGGCCTGGAACATTTCCAGGGATGTTTAAGAGGCACAAATTCCCTCAATAATTAACTTTTGGTCAGCGCTGAGGTGATCAAGCTGTTGGATTTGATAATTGTGACAGGTCCCTTCCAACTGAAATATTCCAGTCTGTTCCTGCTTGGATGAGAGAAGCTCAGATCCCTGTTTTGGGCAGAGTCCAGGAGCACCTTCAGACCCTCCAGAGCTAAAATAAGCCCAGAATGATGCAAAACCCACCCCCAGTACCCTGATCCCTGCATTTCCCTCCTGCTCTGGGCCCTGGAGATGGAACAATCCCAAAATGAAGGACTTCTTCCAGTAATTGCTGCCTGAAAACACATAATTAATTCTGATAGATTGAGATGGGAGCTTTAAATTGATTTAATGGCAGGTGGAAAAGAAGAATGCCCAAGGGTTGCCAATTTCTGCAGTTTCACTTCCCTGATATATGTAGGAGCTTTGGAATAATCACATTTGTCATTAGCACTGTCAGTGCTAATATATTAAACCAGACTAGTGCTGAATTGCTTTATTTTAAAATTTATTTATTTAATTCATCGGACCAAAGTGATCACACTTGGAAATTTCCTTATTTTGGAAAGAACATGGAGAATCATGGAATCATTAAGGCTGGAAAAGATCTTTAAGACCACTGAGTCCATGATGAACCAGAAGATTTTGTGAAATTCTAATTCTTATCTCATCAGGACCTTTTCCCACAGGGGTCCTGCCTGTAGGTTTGCCATTGAGACCTCGTGGATGTCAGAGCAGGGATTGTTCCTGCTGGGCCTTGATTCCCCCCAAATTCCACAGCTGCCATTGCATTCCCATTGGAAAGGGACTTGTTCTGCTGGAGCAAGGCCTGTGGAGCCCCAGAGCCTGGCTGCTGACAGCTCATTCTCTTTGTCTCTTGGATCCAGCCCCGTTTGTCGATGGAGGATCAGGATCACTTGGCTCCAGCAGGGAGGAAATCCCTCCTGGCCCGGAATCCTTGGCAGCAGCTTGGCACAGTGGGCAGCTCCAGCCTCCCTCCATGGCTTGGCTTCACTGCACTCCCTCCTGCACTGGGAAGCTCTTGTCCAGATGGTGCTGGAGCCCAAACATCCTGATTCCCTGATTTCCAGGGCTTTTCCCAGGCACTGGCACAAACGTGCCTCTTGCTGAAACCTCTCGGGTGCCTCTTCTGTGTTTGTTCAGGAGGAGCATCCCCAGTGCAGACCTGGATCTATGGTCCTGCTCCTCAGGATAACCCAAAATGTTTCCCAGCCCCTCTGAGCAGGTGCTGGGAGCATTTGGGAAGGAGATGAGAGCACAGCTTGCTGTTGGAACAACATCCATGAATTCTCCTCCAGGTGATGCTACTCAAGGTCTCCTTGGGCTGCTCAAAGCCCTTGGAGTTGTTTAGTCTGGAGCAAAGGAGGCTCAGGGGGGACCTTTTCACTCCCCACAGCTCCTTGAGAGGAGGGAGGAGCAAGGTCAGGCTCTGCTCCCAGGGAACAGGGACAGGACAAGAGGAAAATGTCTTAAGCTACACCAGGGAAGGTCGAGATTGTGTCTTGGTTTGGAAAGACAGGACTCTGCTAAGGAAGGCAGGAGCCTCCCCTGAAATGGAGAAATGTAAATTTTCTCTATCCCTCTGAATTGCTATAAATTTGAAATTAAGGGGCTCTCAGGCAAAAATACGGGAGCAGGAAATAACAGTTCTTTAATAAGGAAGAAAAAAAAATTAAAAGGATAAAATAAACAATGCAGTGCCCAAAGCAGCAGTGGCAGAGTCAGAGCCCAGGCTGGCACCCTGTGGGTCAGGCTGGTGGCAGCAGTGCCATTGGAATTGTGGCTCAGCCCTCCTGCAGGGGCAGGGCTGGTTCTGCTGGAGCAGGGATCCTGGAGAAGGGGGGAGTCTCCTCTGCAGATCCAGGGCAAGCAGAGGCAGCTGCTGCTCCTCTGGGCAATCCAGTGCAGGAGCCGTGCTGGTGTTCCAGAATCTCCAGATTCTATCCAGGTAGGAATGCTTGGCTCCTCCCTCTGGGCTCACAGCTCCCAATGGGATGCTGTAGTTCTTATCAGCCATGCAGGGACATTCCAGAGCTGTTATCAGCAATGTCCCCTCCCGAGGGAGGTGTGAATGTGGTCACTCAGAGAGATAAGGCAAACTGCCCACTTGACAAAGATAATCTGCCACACAGATGGTAATGGAAAACATCTTGCCTCGCAATCTGGAACAGATTGGATATTGGGAAAAATTTCTCCATGGAAAAGGTTTGTGCAGCCCTGGCACAGCTGCCCAGGGCAGTGATGGAGTTCCCATCCCTAGAGGGATTTAGAAGCCATGTGGATGTGGCACCTGGGGACATGGGGCAGGGGTGGCCTTGGCAGTGCTGGGGGATGGTTGGACTCAACAATCTCCAAATTCTTTCCCAACCTGAACAATTCCATGATTCCATAAGAGTCTGTGTCCTGCAGCTGCTGGGAACCAGCACCTGCTGCTCTCCCTTTCCTCTTGGGACGGCACATCCCAACCTCATTCCCAAATGTTTTTGTGTTTCTTGGAGCCCTATCACCAACAGAACCAGCTGTCCCAGGCTGGGCTCTGCCAGGAGCTCCTCCTGGTGTTCCCAGCATCTCCACTTCTGTGCCATGGCCATGGTGGTGGCCACTGCCCCCTCATCCCTGCTGCCAGCCTGTGGGGAGACATGTGCACAGCAGACCCAGGCTCTCCTGCAATATTTATCACACACCCAGGTTCACCATCTGTGGCCTCCTCTGGTGCTCCCCAGGACCAGCTCCCAGCTGCTTTTCCAGGTTTTCCTGTGGAGCTGCAGGCCTGGGGCTGTGCAGAGCCTTGTGCTGCCCACCCAGAGGGTGACACCAGCACCCCCCAGAGCTGCTCTGCACCCCAGGGCTCTCATGTGATGCTGCAGCAGTGCAAAAAAAATGTGTTGATAGGGGTAGATTTTTCTCCTGTGATTTGTTCTTTTTTCCTTTATCTGCCTTACAAACATCCCCACCCAAACTCACAAAAAATTCTGAATTTTGGAGCCTCCCATCTTGTTTCTCCTTTCCTTCTCATGACCAGTTTGTCACTGCTTCTTTCTGGATGAAACCCCACCTCAGCTCCCTCAATTTGTCACATCCCTCACCCCTGGTGGAGTTGACACTTTCACCCTCCTCCTCCTCCTCCCCTCATTACAGCTCTCCCCTTGTACTTTATCTCCCAAATTAATTTGTTCTGTGTCAGCTGCTTGCTCGTTCTTGCAATTATTTTCTTTGAGGCTGAGGAAGCAGCACCTGATGGGGATCGTTTCCCTCTGGATGCCTGCAGACCTTCAGCAGTAAATCCAGAAAGTGCTGCCAGGTGGAGCTGCTGGAGCTTGGCTTTATCCAGAAGGATTTCCTGCAATTCCTGCTGAATCTGATCCCCCACCCAAACGCTCCAGCATCCCATGGGATTCTCAGTGGGGTTGAAGGTTTCCCATCCTTGCACATCCTCTGCAGCATCCCCTGGAGCACCTGGATCCCCCTTGGAGGGGAATTCCTGGTAGGAATGGTGGGGCTGAAGCTCTGAAGGTGTCACTGCTTTGAATCCAGCTGGCTGAACACTCAGAGTTGTGTTTGTCCCTGTCTCACGTTTTTTCCTCTCCCACTTCCCAATTGAGACTCTCAGAGTCTTGGAGCTGCTCTGAATTGCAAATTTCCCTCTGAGTCCTGATCCTGGGATCTGAGTCACTGCATAATCCACGGCCCCAGGGCTGAGGGGTTCAAATGCAGCCCAGGAGGAGAGTCAGGGAGTCATGGAATGGGGAGAGGAAACCACGTCTGGGAATGTAACATCCTGCTTGGAGCTGGCAGACCACGGCCATGAGCTGGGGGTGATGCATCACAGGCTCCCTACAGAGGGCAGGGAATTGTTGGGATGAATCCAGAACTGCTCCAAGGGCTGGAGCCAGGCTGGGAGAGCTGGGGGTGCTCACCTGGAGAGGAGAAGGCTCCAGGGAGAGCTCAGAGCCCCTGGCAGGGCCTGAAGGGGCTCCAGGAGAGCTGGAGAGGGACTGGGGACAAGGGATGGAGGGACAGGAGCCAGGGAATGGCTTCATCTGGGTTACAGGGGACATTGGGAATTGGGAATTCCTGGCTGTGAGGGTGGTGAGGGCACCCAGCTCATGGTGCTTTCAGCATTTTGGGACAGCTGAGCTTTCCTGGGGGCTGTGAGGGGGAACAGCAGCTCTGCCCCACTCCAGGATGGAGGAAGGCTGCAGGAAGAGTCTCTGGCATTTATCTGCTCTGGGGGCAGGGAGTGAGGGAAGGGCAGAGCAGGGGCAGCCCCTGGGGCTGTGCCAGGGTTGATTCCTGTGGGGAATTGTGCCAGGTTTTCCTGAGGGCTCTTGGCAGAGGATGGAGCCTGCACGCTGTGAGTGCTGCAGCACTCGATGCCCAGTGCTGCTGCTGGGGGCTGATTCCAGCCCAAAGCTTTGGGAATTCTTTGCCTCTGGGCTTCTCCCACCTCCTCCTGCCCCTCCTGCATGCAAGGGCCACAGGGATGCAGCTCTGGGGATGCTGGGCACAGGGACAGAGCTCACCAGTGACATTTGGATGGATGGGGTACTAGGAACTGGGAATTCCTGGCTGTGAGGGCAGTGAGGCCCTGGCACAGAGTGCCCAGAGCAGCTGTGGTTGTCCCTGGATCCCTGGCAGTGCCCAAGGCCAGGCTGGACAGGGCTTGGAGCAACCTGGGATAGTGGAAGGTGTCCCCGCCATGGCAGGGGTGGCACTGGATGGGCTTTAAGGTCCCTTCCATCCCTGGCCTTCCCAGGAACACAGCTCTGTGTCACCCCCAGCACAGCTCAGGTGTGGGAGAAGAGATCTCTGGCCCTATCAATGTCCTCCCTGCACAGACAGAGTCACCCTGGGGCTGGCAGGGAGCAGCAGCCCTGTTGCAAATCACTGCTCATGGTGGTTCTGGGCTGCTCCCATATTTTGGGTCTGTCCATGGTGAGTCAGAGCAGCCCCAGGTGGCCTCATTCCAGTTGTTCTCTGGGTGCTTTCCCAGGATTTACAAGGGCAGGGATCAGAGCTGGAAGGAGTCACCAACTAACTGAGAGGTGTGGGGTGTCCTTGGGTGCTTCCACATGGAAACCAGGCTTGGCTTTGCTGGGAGAGCTCTGGAACCAAGTGAGATGGAGCTGTGACTTTGAAAAAAATAGGAGGAGAAAAGGACAATCCAGGCACTGAAGAGATCATGAAAATAATGGACATTTGTTTCTTTGCCTCTTTGTTGTCCCAAGTGTGAGGATGGGGAGGTCTCATGGGCCTGGACAGTTTGCCTGGGGAAGAGGAGCTGATGGTGAAGGCAGGAGCACAAAGAGGGGAGATCCTGCTCCAGGTTCCTGAGGGATTCCTGCAGCTGCTCCCTCTCTGCCCCTAAAATGAGCAGGTGAAGATGATTTGGGTTTGCGCAGCTCTTTTCAGTGATTTCAGTGTCAGTGCCCAGGAGCTGTGGGACTGGCTTAAGGCTCCCCCCTGAACCCTGGTTTAAGCAGCAGGAAGGGCTGGGGGTCACTTCAAACCCTTGCTGATGCCCATCTGGCTTTGCTGTGAAGCCCAGCCAGGGCAGCAGACACAAGCCAGCCTGGAAACAAGACACAGCAAGTCTCACAGCAGAGTCCTGGAAATTCTCTGATCTCTATCAGGAGAGGGAATTCTGGAGGAGAGCAGAGCAGAGCTGCACTGGGTCAGGGTCATGGAATTGTGGAATTATAGAGTGTGGGATATCCTCACCTGGAAGGGACCCACAGGGATCAGCCAGAACAGCTCCTGGCCCTGCCCAGACCCCCAACAATCCCACCCTGGGCATCCTGGCAGCTCCTGGAGCTCTGGGGCTGTGCCCATTCCCTGGGGAGCCTGGGCAGTGCCAGCACCCTCTGGGGGAAGAACCTTTTCCATTGGAGTGGTGAGAGCCTCTCCTGGGTCCTGAGATGCTCTGCTGGAGCAAAGGTTGTCCTGGCTTTAGGAGGAGAGACATAAAGATGGGAATGTGGGGGATTTCCATGAGAAAACCCACAGGAGGCAGAGCTGGAATCTCATTTGAGGCTTTGCTTTTTTTTCCCCTCTGATTTTAGCTGGTGTTTATCTGCAGCATCAAATTCTGCCCTTATCTCGTGTTTGTTCCTCTGTCTCCAAGGCTCTGAGAGCAGCAGATGGGGCAGAAGCAGCCTGGGTCAGATCAGGGGACCTCTGGCTCACCCTGGGGTGGGGAACCCTCAGAGCCCAGCGAGGGGGACGTGTTTGTGTGCTGGGTGTCCTCTCTAAAGCTCTTAATAAAATTCACAAACCATCAAGATCAATCCCTGTGCCAGCTTGGCTCATCAATACTTCAGTGCTGTCTCCTCCAGTCTCTTTGAAGGGATTATTTAAATATGCACCAGCTCCTCAGACATGGATAATGAGGGGTCAGGAGGATGCTTTTGTGTGCTCAGAATGTGCCTGCAGCTGGGCTGCTCCCTCACTCCCTCCTGCTGGGGCTGCCAGAAGATTCCTCTGGAGCTTCCCAGCTCCCAGATTCCTGGGGTGCATCCTGACCCCGTGCTGTGCCCACTGCTGGGACTGGGGAAAGCCAAGCCCTGAGGACAACAAATCTGTGGGGCCAGAGGAGACCCCAGACTGCCTCTCCCCAGAGCAGAATCCCATTATTCAACGGATGAACTTTCCCATTTTGTCCCAAAATTCCACCTGTGGGATTGTGGCTGTGCTGGATGGCAGTGGGTATTGGATGGTGTTGATGTGTTTGGAAACTGTCCCAGACATCTTTTATGAAAAATCCTTTCCTTAGGATTTTTCCTCCTGAGAAGCTGAGAGGCCTCAAGAACAAAATGTAAACATTGATTATCTGCTGCTGTGGAATGCAACAGGTGCATCTGGGATTGGTCTCATGTGGATGTTTCTAATTAATGGCCAATCACAGTCAGCTGGCTCAGACAGAGAGTCCAAGACAGAGCCTTTGTTATCATTCTTTCCTATTCTAATCTTAGCCAGCCTTCTGATGAAATCCTTTCTTCTATTCTTTTAATATAGTTTTAATGTAATATATATAAAATAATAAATCAGCCTTCTGAAACATGGAGTCAGATCCTCATCTCTCTCCTCATCCTGGGACCCCTGTGAACACCAGCACAGGAAACCTCCACTGTTGAGAAGCTCCCTCATCCTTCCTCCACTTCCATGGAGGATTTTTCCTGTCCCACTGCTGAACTGAAGCTCACCCTGTGAGGACATGGAGCAAGCAGAGCCCTGCTCCCAGAGCTGGCAGATTTTGGGATGGGGTCACAGCAGCGAGGCCTCTGGGAGAGCTGGAGTTACAGGAATGCTGGCTCTGGCTCCAGGGGGCTGGGATGGAGCCACAGCCCACAGGGAGTTGCTGTTTTCCCCTCTTTCCATGACAAGAGGGAGGGCTGGAGCTTGGTTTGTTTGTTTTTCTCATCCTTGTTTGCAAACTCATTTACTGTAATAACAGCCCTGCTTTTACAGGGACAGGTTTCCACTGCCTGGAAAAGGAGATCAGTGGATCAGGAAGAGGAGGGAACCCTCTGCTATTTTAAATATTTTTCTTTCACAGACATCCTCTCTCCAGCCTACCTGCTCACCAAGGAGGGGCTGGGCAGCCTGGCTGCAGGAGATCTCCATGAGATGTTCCAAGGGCTGGAGAACCACTTCCAGGGGGAGAGCTGGGGAGAGAGAAGAGAGAAGAGAGAGAGAAGAGAAGAGAAGAGAAAGATGACTAGAGAAGAGAAGAGAAGAGAAGAGAGAGAGAAGAGAAGAGGAAGAGAAGAGAAGAGAAGAGAAGAGAAGAGAAGAGAAGAGAAGAGGAAGAGAAGAGAAGAGAAGAGAAGAGAAGAGAAGACTCCAGGGAGGCCTTGGAGCCCCTTGCAGGGCCTAAAGGGGCTCCAGGAGAGCTGGAGGGAGACTCTTCATCAGGAACTGTCATGTTAAGACAAGTGGGAATGGGTTCAAGCTGAAAGACAGGAAATTTAGCTTGGATATATGGAAGGAATTCCTGGCTGTGAGGGTGAGGTTGCCCAGAGCAGCTGTGGCTGCCCCTGGATCCCTGGCAGTGCCCAAGGCCAGGCTGGACAGGGCTTGGAGCAGCCTGGGACAGTGGAAGGTGTCCCTGCCATGGCAGGGGTGGCACTGGATGAACTTCAAGGTCCCTTCCCACCCAAAGCATTCCGTGGCTCTGGGATTTTGTGGGAGTGGTGATGTCACTGCATGCTGAGATTTGGGAGAAGCTCTCTGGGAGCTGCTCCATCGTCTCCATGGCACAGCAGGGAAGGTGCCCCAGTGCTGGGGTGTGGCAGTCCCAGGGCGCTGGGATCAAAAGCCACCGCTGTGGCCAAACTCTCCTGAGCAGATGTGGGGTTTGATAAAGGAGCTGGGTGATATTGCTCCACCTCCACGGCGTGTGTGCAAATCATTAAGTGGTAATTAATTCCTCATTAAGTGCCAGGCCTGAGAAGGCGTCAGCAGGAATTCACTGCACGTGGCCTCAGCCCCAGCTCGATGTGCAGCAGGGTTTTGGATGGCTCTGCCCACCCACAAGGGACGGTCCTGCCCCAGGGCATCCATCACTTCTTGGCAAGACTGTCCTTGAGGAGATTCCTGCCCATTTCACTGTCCAGATAGGATGTGATGAACCCCAGAAACCCATCCCTACATTCTCAGCCATTGTCACATCATTCCCAGCTGACTTTGGCAGCTGTGAGAAGGCACAGTGACAGTGGGGACAGCTGGAGGGTGACACCAAACCATGGCCACCACAGCCTTAGCAAAGCACAAAGCCCACAGTGTCACTGGCAACCCTGTCTGGGCTTTTTTTCCCTCCAAAAAGGGCTTGACTGTAGTAGATAGTATAGTTAATAATAATAATAATAGTAATAATAATAGTAATAATAATAATAATAATAATAATAATAATAATAATAATAATAATAATACAATATATATCATATAATATATTTTATATATAATATATATAATATATTATATATATTATAATAGCTAATATAAATATATATTATATTATATATAATATAATATATATCTATAAATATATAAATTATATCAATATATAATAATAGTTAATAATAATAAATTAATAACAATACTAAACTATAGTAGAGAGTAAATAGTAAAGTCAATAAATAGTAAAGTCAGTAAATAATATCCCCAAGGGATGTTGGGCAGACACATGCTCCAGTTTTTCTCTCCAGCTCTCCTTGAACAGGTGAAGGGTCCACAAGCCCCCAGCAGAGAATTAATTGCACAAATGTTCAAAATCATGAAGCATTTTGGTTCCTCGGAGCAAATTAGCAAGGAAAACTTGCCAGAGATTCCTTTCCCAGAGCACTTCTGGGAAACTGAAGTTCCAGGGCTGGAAATGGGCTGTGAGATGAGCACAGGTGGTATCTAAAGCATATTTCAGGGAGTTCCTCATGAAGTTTCCCTCATGATCTCATTTTCCTCATGATTTTCCTCATGATTCCTTTTCTAGAACACTTCCTGGGGAGTTCCTCATGGAGTTTTGGGTGAGTTCCTCATGAAGTTCCTCATGATTCTCATTTTCCTCCTGACTTTCCTCATGATTCCTTTCTTAGAACACTTCTGGGAAACTGAAGTTCCAGGGCTGGAACTGAGCTGTGAGACAAGCACCTAAAGCATATTCTGGAGGATTCTTTTATTAAGGATTGCTTTGAGGTCACACCTCTTGGTGGGTTTGTTCCAGCATGGACAGGGGGGTCTGGTGGCCCTTGGATGAGACCCTGTGGAAGTGTTTTTCATGGGCTCATGATGATTAAATCAGGGCTCAGCAAGGAAAACTTGCCAGAGGTTCCTTTCCCAGAGCACTTCTGGGAAACTGAACTTCCAGGGCTGGAACGGGGCTGTGAGATGAGCACAGGTGGTATCTAAAGCATATTTTGGGGGAGTTCCTCATGAAGTTTCCTCATGATTCTCATTTTCCTCATGATTTTCCTCATGGTTCCTTTCCTAGAACACTTCTGGGGAGTTCCTCATGGAGTTTTCCTCATGAAGTTCCTCACGATTCTCATTTTTCTCACGACTTTCCTCATGATTCCTTTCTCAGAGCACTTCTGGGAAACTGAAGTTCCAGGGCTGGAACTGGGCTGTGAGATAAGCACCGGGGTATCTAAAGCATATTTTGGGGGTATCTCTCATGAAGGATTGCTCTGAGGTCACACTTCTTGGTGGGTTTATTCCAGCATGGACCAGAGGGTCTGGTGGTCCTCTGGATGAGACCCTGTGGAGGTGCTTTCCATGGGCTCATGATGAGCAAATCAGGGCTCAGCAAGGAAAATTTGCCAGAGGTTCCTTTCTCAGAGGACTTCTGAAAACTGAAGTTCCAGGGCTGGAACTGGGCTGTGAGATGAGCACTGGGGTTATCTAAAGCATGTTTTGGGAGAGTTCCTCATGAAGTTTCCTCACGATTCTCATTTTCCTCATGATTTTCCTCATGATTCCTTTCCTAGAACACTTCTGGGGAGTTCCTCATGGAGTTTTGGGTGAGTTCCTCAATGGAGTTTCCCTCATGAAGTTCCTCATGATTCTCATTTTCCTCCCCGACTTTCCTCATGATTCATTTCTCAGAGCATTTCTGGGAAACTGAAGTTCCAGGGCTGGAACTGGGCCTGTGAGGACAAGCACCTAAAGCATATTTTGGGGGATTCTCTCACGAAGATTGCTCTGAGGTCACACCTCTTGGTGGGCTTATTCCAGCACCGGACCAAGGTGTCTGGTGGCCCTCTGGATGAGACCCTGTGGAAGTGTTTTCCATGGGCTCATGATGAGC